>CM035416.1:195875116-195992616 GCA_020310875.1 Ceratopteris richardii | reverse complement strand
CTTTCGTCTCTATACATAGGGGCAAGGGTTCAACACCTTCCTACGGTAGGACAATTGTGAACCCTAGACAAGTGTATTACCTTCTGGCAAAATTAAACTAGTAAATCAGTTTGTTTTGGGCAATCCTTTTCAAGTGTCGCCTTCAGACAAATTAACTACTGCGTTGTGAAATACGAAGGATCCCATAAATACTATGCCAATTCACTTGTAGAGACATTTTCTCAGTAGTTCAAACAAGGGAAATTAAGCTTCCACCAAACTTCTTTTTTGTAAAAATTAAATAAATATATTGAAAAAAAAACTCATAAATTTGAATTTTTTATAGTTTCTTTTTATCCTGCAATGCAGATATCATGTACATCAGTTTTCTCTCTCTTATTCTTCTCCCTCCTTATCTAACGCTATCGTGTAGATGTGTCTTTTCTCTCTTTGTTCTCCTCTCTCCTTATGGTTATCCATCTCTCATAGGCATGAAAATAAGTTAAACTTCTCAAAGAAGATAATGATATGCACTCTTTTATAAGCTATATCATATACTGTTTGTACAATTTTTATAATGTAAACGTCTACTTCAACATAACCTCCTTTTGCCGAAGGAGTCTCATGTTATGACATTCTTTTTTGTATATGACTAAAAACGTGAAAAAAAAAACACATACACACACACGCCCAACTTCGGTCGAAGTTCCTTTGGGGCTCTGCCGAACTTCCTTTAAAATTACTAAATAAATAAATAAGTTTTGTGGATTGAATTTGTTATAGCTTCTTTTTTGTCTACATACACTATCATGTGTTATATTAAAAAAATTATTTCTATGCATACGAAATGCTCACTCATGATGTATTCCTTTATAAGCTATACCATATCATCTACATTTAAAAAGTGTTTGTGCTTTTTTTTTTGTGTAGACATCTATTTCATCATAGACTTTATTTTTTAGGAGTTTTATCTTATGGTATTCTCTTCACATAGGTTGAACGTTTGAAAAACAAGGATAGACATGAAGGAGACCCCCTTTGTTCCCCATATCAAGGGTTAATGTAGAGCTAATCGACATGATGTGCACCTTAAATTCTCCCAAAAGTTCAACTATGTTACCACTTGACTAGAATTAGCCACAATTTCTAATTTTTGTATTGAGTCTATTAAGATTATTAAATGTTCTTTACCACTTTCCTTTAATTTTTGTAAAGGGTAGATACAACAAATTTTGTGGGCTTAAATTTGCTTTTTTTTTTTTTGCTTTACCTGCACACACCATTATGTGGATGAGTTTTTTCTCTCTTTGTTATCCTCTCCCCTTTTCTATATTCATCTCTTAGGCGTGAAAAAGTTTCAAACCTCTCACAGAAGAGAACGGGGATATGATGTACAAAAACTTCTATGTATTACCAAATGTTAATTGCTAATTCCTCGTGCACTCTTTTACGAGTTATGTCATATCGTGTACATCTAAAGTGTTAAACATTTTTTTTAATGTAAACATCTACCTTATCATAATCTCCCGTTTTTCTAAATTTGAAATTTGGGCCCACTAAGGTAAACACTAGGAGAGGATGGCCTTAAGGTCAGATGAGGTAAGTGGTTTGAACTAGGTAGTCTGAAGGCCAACGATGCCCTGAAAGGAGCAAGTTTTAATATCTCACCACATAACTGGTGAGGTGTGACCAACAATAGCCCACATGTGTTGAAGTTGTGCCAATCATATCATGTACATTTAAAGTGTTTGTGCATTTTTTCTCAATATTCCAATAAATTTTCTAATCTTTGATAATATAGATATGGAGAAACATGTGATTTCAGGTCACTGCGCATTTTTTTCAATATGCCAGTAAATTTTCTAATTTTTGATAATATAGATCTAGAGAAACATGTGATTTTAGGTCACGGTTCTCTTGATCACCATCTTATTGGGTTAAACTATGCCCAAAGCACACTCTCTCCTAGAGCTAATGGCAAGTAAATGTTCACTCTGTTAGGAGGCACGCCTCTATCCCCAACAGACCTCATAGATCCTTCACATCAATCTACACACACTTCTCATGCATTGCCTCCTAGTCTAGAGGATGCTAGCAAACTACATGACGAGTACTTAAGAGATGATATTGCGCTTGACCTGCATTGAAGGACTCAATCCATTCAAGTTCAGTAATTTAAAGAGAAATTATTTGGCTTCAAGAATCCAAAATTCATACTCGACCTCAAATTAGAAGATAAACTGGACCAAACTCTACAAGAATTTGTGGGACCCGCTTGGAATACCATCACTAACTAACTCCAAGACTTGGATGACAGCATCATAAAGGACAATGAGTACAACGACAATGCATCAATCATACATTCACCTGAGACCCTTCCTCATCTATCTCTTAAACCTCTTCCATGTATGCCACCTCATTGACCTATTAGACTATTTTTTTCTTGGCTAGTCAATAGGCAATGAGCTTTGTTGTGACATAGATGATCTAGGGATTAATGGAGATTTTGATTATATGGATTATAAGTTCCATTCATCATATGACTTTGATCAAGTATCATTGGGTGGTCATTCAAATAGTAGGGCTTCGCAATTTGCTTCTCCTAAAAATCATGTTTCAAGTAGTGACAAGGTCAAGGTGAGGGGAGTTCGAAATTGTGGTCATCAAACAAAATCTAGGCTCAGCAGCAATGTTCCACACAAATTTGGGTGCCAAAAGGCACACTTTTTCATCAATGCAATTAACATTTGATTTGGGTACCAAAAATCTTCTACCATAGCTCAAGGACGCAACCACACATCCAAGAGCTTCAATGAACAACACTTAGCGGTCAAAGAGAAAGAAGGATTGATCCCACAAGATAAGATCAAGAACAATCCCAAATGTGCCTTAGTTCTACATACCTCTGGTCAAAAAAATGTGAACATCTATAAACTTCTTTGTGTTTGAGCATAGGAAAGCTCAAGTGTGGGTTCTTAAAACCCATCCTTCTTCGCCAACATAGGGAGGCAAATGATTGATTCAACAAAGGCAACAACCACCACACCAATAATCACATCCACAACATAAACATTGGCAAAGACAACAAAGAGGAAGACAACATGCACCACGAACATTGGCACAAAAGCCTCAAGCAACCACACAATTTTGGGTACCCAAGTCTACATCTAGAGGCCCAGAAACACAACTCATCGATTCCATAAGAAGAAATCCTACAAATTTCTCACATGCATTCAGACACTCCTAGGTCAATCAAGTAGATTTGGGTTCCCAAATTGTAGATTCCAGAAGAAGATGGAGCTAGACACTTTTGGCGGCCTACAACTGAGAACTAGGACCTCTGCTGTAGTTAGACGTCTGCGGAAGCACATGAACAGCACAAGGAAGAAGAAGAAGCTTGGAGCACAACATATAATATTGAATGTATTACCACTAGAATCTACAAACATAAGTATCCCGTTAGGGCAATAGGCATATATACAAACCGGGGGGAAAAAACCTCCTAAAGAGGGAAAAAAGTGTCCTGATAGTCCTAGAGTGTTCACACACATCACTACCTAAATATATCAACAAATACCCCCTGGGACTGATGTGGTGAACAAGGAGTTGGCACTCATGTATAACGAAGTGCCAAGCTATGTGGAATCAATCCACAAAAGGAAGTAAGCCCAAAGCTTTGCGAAAAGCTTCAAACTTCTCCCTAGGTAGAACCTTCGTAAAAAGGTTTGCAATGTTCTCCTATGTGGGCACATATGCCAAGTTGATCTCCCTTGCAGAGAACCTCTCCCTCACATAATGATAATGCACCTTAATGTGCTTGGTGCGAGCATGGAACATAGGGTTCCTCACAACTGCCAATGTGCTCTAACTATCAGTGAAGATGGTGGTGATAGAAGACTGACCAACACCCAAATCAGCCATAAGGCATTTGAGCCACACACACTCAACAGTCACTATGAAAGCTGCCCTATACTCAGCCTCACGATTGGAAGTGGCCACAGTAGGCAGCTTCTTGCTCAACCAAGATATACATGAGCTACCAAGCATGAAGCAAAAACCACTCGTGGACACACGAGTGTCAAAGTAACCAGCCCAATCACTGTCAAAAAAAGCATGCAAATCTGGCAGTAGTAATTCCTCTTGGGATAAAACAACCCAAGTAGCCGGGTACCACTCAAGTAGCGAAAGATGCGCTTAACTGCCCGCCAATGCTTGACACCTGGGCAATGCATAAACCTCCTCATCTATGAGACAGCAAACTGAATATCTAACTGAGTAATGCATGAGTAAATCAAGCATCCAACAACCTGTTGATAGAGAACATCATCAAATGCATCTCCAACATCATGAAGACTCAACTGTAAACCTATCTCCATAGAAGTGGCAATAGGCTTATAGTCTTCAAGGCCAAAACGCTGCAATAATGTGTCAATATATTTTGTTTGGCACAAAGACATTCTACCATCAACTTGCATAAAATGAATGCCCAAATAGTGATGCAAATGCCCCAAATAAGACATCTCAAATGAGGCATGCAAATCAACCTTAAAATCAGCAATATGCGTGTCATGAGGACCAGTGAGCAGCATGTCATCAACATACACCACAATGATCAAAAGCACATCATTAGCACGCTTAACATATAAGGTGCTTTCAGTTGGATTGTTCTCAAAACCATATAGGCATGTATCTTTTCATACAAAGCACGTGGTGCTTGCTTTAAACCGTATAATGCCTTTTTTAACCTGCACACTTGGTTTTCATGCTCTTTTTGCACAAAGCCACGAGGCTAAAAAACATACATTTCTTCATGCAAGTCACCATTTAGAAATTTTGTTTTAATGTCCAACTGATGTACATTCCAACCATGATGAGCTACAAGTGCACAGATGCTACGAACAGTAGTCATTCGACAAGTAGGAGCAAAGGTTTCATCAAAATCAATTCCTCTTTCCTATGCATAACCCTTTGCAACAAGCCTAACCTTATACCTGTCAACTGTTCCATCAGGTTTACACTTCAGCTTGTATACCCACTTAGTGCCAATGGCCTTCTTGCCAGGAGGCAAGTCACATAAAGACCATATACCATTTTTCATGATAGCATCATATTCAGATTGCATTGCAGTCATCCAATGTTCAAAATTTTGTGCTTCATCAAACGGACATAGGTTAAGTCTCGTCAGAGAGACTAGATGCAGCCATAAAGGTATGCACCAACCATTTTGGCATAGCTTTTGCCTGCTCAATATCATCTCTCTCATCAACAGGCGCATCATGTAAATTGTTGATATATTTAGTTAGTGATGTGTGTGAACAAACTAAGACCGTCAAGGCACTTTTTTCCCTCTTTAGGAGGTTTTTTTCCCCCGGCTTGTATATACGCCTATTGCCCTAAGGGGCTACTTATCTTTGTACATTCTCTAGTAATACATTCAGTATTGTGTGTTGTGCTTCAAGCTTCTTCTTCTTCCTTGTGCTGTTTGCGTGCTTCCCCAGACGTCTAACTCCAACAATTGGTATCAGAGCAGGTCATCGCATAAGGACATCAACATAGTTAATATGGTGCCTATGGATCCACTAGAAGAGAACTTGATCACTCATTGCAAGTGATTCTCCCTCATTGTTACACAAAGAAACATTGGGATACTATTATTAGGCATTATATCAAAGAATACCAAAAGTACACTCAAGAAGAAATGCATCAAGGCTTTCGAGGATTTAGGCACTTACTGTTTCAAATCTCAAAATTTAGAATATAATCTATGAAGCCACCATCATTAGGTCAACATCAACTACAAATATCTTCATGTGAAATCCTTCCAATTCCTAGATTAGGATGCTTCATCAACAACTAGCCCTAAATTGCTCGCTCTAGACTTCTTTTCTTCTTTACATTATTTTCTTTTCATTTGCATTTCCCATTGGGCATGCATAGCACCACCCTACAAGGCCATGCATACACACCTTTTTCTTTGCTTTTTGCCCATGCAATACACTAAGTAGTACACCCATACTATCTTTAAGACAAAAACAAGAAAGATCACGTGCAATGTCTATAATACCTTGTTTGACAAGAACTTTGCAATCCTAATGCACATCAATGCCCACACTTCTTGAAGACCATTACACATGCCAATGATCAAGTTTCCTACCAAAATTACCTTCGAAGTTGCCGATTTCACAAGAAAACCTACCTCTTAGAAATATGCCCATAAGAAAAATTATTTTGTGTTACTCCATTTTTGTGCAAACCAAGGAACCGAGCTTTTGGAGCAATTCTTTAACCCTTTAGCTTCTCAAGAGTTTTCTACATTTGAATTCGATGCAAAATGAGATTTTAGTGCTTATTTTCAATTAGGACAGACACAAGATTGAATAGGGTCACTTTTTAAAAGAGGCCTATAAAAGTGAGTCACATTGACTTGTAACCTTTTTCTTGTTCTTCCTTCTCTTCTCAATCAATCTATGTGAGTCTCTTGGCATCTCCTTGCTCGTGAGTGAATCCTTCTTGCATGCTTGTGTGTATGTGCATGTGCATGTGTATGTGTGTGTGATTCCTCTTGTGTGTGCATACCTACATGTGTGGTGAAGGTATCCATACCACTGATATCATCTCTCAGTTGACAATTTGCAAGTGAGGATTTGTTGCTTGATGCTAGCATTGAACATGTATTGTGCTTTAATATTATATTAAATAATTTAAAGGTATTAAGATGTAGACTACCCAAGCTCTCATGAACTCAAGTGTAGCATTTGCAACCCATAATGTCAATCCAAGGCAAGACAATCGATGGTGTGAATATCTCCATGCTCATGACATGTCACTCAAGAAATATATACACACACATGCAAGCCTCTCTCATGAGCAAGAAGATGCAAAATCCAAAAAAACTCACTTCCATTTACAAAATTAAAGAAGAATAAAGCTAGCAAGAGCTAATTCTAAAGAACTAACAATAAAAAATGAGAGTTTGTTGGCATTTATAGAGAATTTTAGATTTTGGACCATGTTCCTATTCGTATGTCTGCCTTAACTTAGAAATGGGTCCTAAAACTTCACTTGACCTCCAATTTGAGATCCAAAAAATGTTGTAAAATTCTAGCTACGTAGCCTATCATTGCATAAGCTTTAGGACTCCTCAACTTGAATAAAAGTGGAATTTAATTACAAATAATGGATTTCTACTTGTTTTTAGTAGGGTGTTTTTAGTAGGGTATTTTTAATGTAAATTTCATATTAAAGGGGAATTAGACTACCGTGTGCATGCTTACTTTGGAATGCAAAGGAAATGACATGGTGCAAAAATAAAATGATCTTGAGCAAGTGCTCAAGGACTCACTAAAAAAATGCAATTAACTAAATCCTAGACAGATTTGTCAACAAGCAGCATAATTGCAATGTGCATCAATTTTAGTTGCGTTTTTTGATAGTCTCTAATAATAACCATGACACTAAAGAGCGGGCATGTAAAACATTACCATCACTAAATACACATTGAAGAGGACTACTTGATGTGTCAAAGAATTGACCCTTGATATGCTCTAACTCATATGAATCAATTAGTCCATAAAAAGAAATGTGAATGCCCTTCCACCTTAGCTTAATTGTCTTGTAATGAATGACTTAATAAAATAGTCATCAACTTCATTTAGCAGCATGTATTTGAATGTTATGCTGCACTTTACCTCAAGAACCTTATGCCACCTTCATTATTTCTTCTAGGATAACTTCATATTGTGCTTGCTTATTCAAAAACTAGAATTTTAGAGGTTTGGCCACCCATGTTTCCCTAATCCTAGTAGAAGACTTTGATCCTTTTTTATCAATGGGTTGTTTTGCTTTAGGTTACCACCATAGAGAATGCTTTAGTTGAAAAGTCATTTTTCCTTGTTTGGAAGCCGTGAGCATTTGAATTGGATTGTGCTTTGTCTTTGGCCTTCAAAAAATATATGCCTTGATTTGAGGACTGAATATGGGATTTAGGTACCCATATTTTCTTGATTGTTCTCGGACTATTCGTGGGTCATCTCTAACCATGTTTCTTTGTTGTGGTGGTCCATTGTTGTTGCTTTGTGGCAAGAGAATTTTTCTTCTTTGGCATCATCCTATGTTGGATCTTGGTGGGTTGAATAATGCTAGATAACATGTATGTATGGATCATAATCCAAATTTGGTCATGATTGCTTTAAGACCTAACCTTCTCCTTCTTTGTTTGTTCTTTGATGGTATAATTGACAGAGAAATCTTAAAACCAAATGAATCTTTGGTATCCACATTGAACATTCTCACCCATGGGCTTTCACAGATTTAAGCTTCTTTTGTTTAGGATTTAATGTATTAGGTACGAATAGAGATTTATCTTGAGATGACTCTCCAATAATGGTTGGAAGAGGACGACGATCCTCTTGAGAGTGTGAATTTGTGTAGATATTTTAGGAGAGGAACTTAGAATCCCCCATCCTTGGTTGCATCATATGGCATCGTGGAGTCATTAATATGATCTTGAGGACCTTCATTTCGCCCTTCACTAGATGGGATAGGCTGTGTCAAACTACTATCCACATCTTGTGCATCCATTCCTTCCCTTGGTCCTCACATTCTAGATTCCTATCAAACCTTAAATTAATAAAGTCAAAGTTCTCTCCCTCATATGATGCTTGATCCAAAAGGAGATTTTGCCACAACCCTTGATCATATTTTGCATAGTCACTCAATAATTTTGGACTAGAAAGTAGCTCTCCAAAGACCAAAGACAACAAACCAACTTATCATTCATAGTCTCCCAAATATCTTGGCAATGTCTAAAGACTTGAGGCCACATCATTGTTTGTTTCTAATTGACTTCTCTCAAAGCATTAAATCATGAAAGTATGAGCTATAGATCTCATATAAATCCCATGTGTAAGTGTTAACAAGGAAAAATGGATCTAAAAGAGAAAAGACTTGGTTTTATCTCAAGCTAACTTGGCTAGAGGAATTCGGTAAAGCCAAATGACATAGATGAGTAAAATGAATCAAACCTTTTATGATTTGATAAATCATGCCAAGGAAAAATTAATGTTCAACAAAAAATTAGAAGATTCGTTGGCATGAAAATAGGACACCTTAGTCCTTGGTCTCATTTATATGATGCAAAGGAATTCAAAGATGAAATCCACGATCATAGAGAATGATCAAAGAACAATAATAGGATGAATGAAGGTGGAAAAATGTTGGAGTTTGAGGTCTACGAAAGCATGCAAGCAACAAAAGGAAGAAGAAGAAGCTTGGAGAAGAACACACAATATTGAATGTATTACCAAGTGAATGTACAAAAGATAAATCACCCATTAGGGTTATAGTCTTATATACAAGTGTGGGGGGGGGGGGGGAACCTCCTAAAGAGGGAAAAAAGTGCCATGGGGTTCCTAAGTGTATTCACACACATCACTATCAAAATATATCAGCAATCCCCCCCTAGGAGTGATGCAATGAACAAGCAGTTGGCACTCATGTATAAGTAAGTGCCAAGATATGTGGAAAGAGATCATTCCACAAAAGGAAGTAAGCCTAAAGCTTTGTGAAAGCTTCAAATTTCTCTGAGATAGAGCCTTTGTGAAAAGATTTGCAACGTTATCTTGCATGGGCACATATGCCAAACTGATCTTCCAAGTAGAGATCCTCTCCCTAACATAATGATAATACAACTCAATAGGATTTATGTGAGCATGGAACACGGAGTACCTTGCAACTGTCAATGCAATCTCATTGTTAGTGAAGGTGGTGGCAAAAGATTGACCAACACCCAAATCAACCAAAAGGCAGCTGAGCCACACACACTCAATGGTCACTATGAAATCTATCCTATATTAAGGCTCACAGCTGGAAGTGGCCATAGTTGGCTACTTTTTGCTCAACAAGAATATGCATGCGCTACCAAGCATGAAGTAAAAACCACTAGTGGATACATGAGTGTCATAGCACCCAGCTTAGTCAAAGTAAAAAAAGCATGTAAATCTGGCCGTAGTGATCCCCCCTTGGGATAAAACAATCCAAGTGGTCGGGTACCACTCAAGTAGTGAAACATGTTCTTAATCGCCTGCCAATACTTGACACCTGGGCAATGCATAGAGCTGCTCATCTCAGAGACAACAAGCTCAATATCAGGTTGAGTTATGCATAAGTAAATCAAGCATCCAATAGCATGCTGGTAGGGTGTGTCATGTATTGGTTGCAAAAGGACTGTGGAATATTGTGCAGGGTGTTGAAAAACGTCCTATTACACCTGTAAATATAGTTGTCAAAGGTGATGCAAATGGCATTGAAGATGACAATCTTCAAATTCTTGTTCATGTTGCGGATCATGTTGCAGCTGTTGTAGAGCAACTTTGTTGTGATGGCATAGATGCTTAGGTGCATGCATTGATAGCTTTCTCTGTCAAACGTGCCGTTATTCCTCACATTCCCTCTTGCAAAATAGCAAAGGATGCTTGGTATACACTTACCACTTTATACCAGGCAATAAATGAGGCTCATGTTGCTTACCTTTGAAAATAGTTGGAGAGTGAGCACATGAATGAAGGAGATTCGATGGACAATTTTTTGACAAAGATAAAAGATTTGAAGGAGAAGTTGATTTCTACTGATGAAGTCTTACCCGATAGTTCACTTGCACAAACTCTTCTCAATGGTCTTCCATATTCATATCAGTGTTTTGCTTCTACTCTTTGATTGATGATGGAAGGCAATCCAAATTCCTTTTACATTTGAGGAGTTAATCTCTATTTTATTGCAGAAAGTCTACACATAACAATTGGATCATGCATGTTGTAGATCAAGCTTTCTTAGCTAGTCAGAAGGGTAAGGGTTAAATCGAACTAATCTAGTAGCAAGTAGAAATCTACAAGTATTGCACAATCAATGAAGGAAGAAAAAGATGAGAAGAAATAAAAAAATCAAAAACAATTTTGCAAGTACTTTAAAGCAAGAAATCATGTCATAAAGAGTTGTCCAAAGCTGGCAGTTTGCTAATCTTATGCAAAATGAAGAATAAGTGTTTACTACTGTTTGTAGTTTTAATCCATCTTCTCATGAGAAGTGTATGTCTTTAGTAGACTCAGATCTTTGGTACTTTGATAGTGGGCCAACCAAACAAATTACCTCCCACTGCAATTTCTTCGGTTCACTTGAACCTGCCCCTACAGGGAATATTATCACATGCACCCACAACTCCTATTATCCTGTAATGGGAGTTAGTAAAATCACTATTGTTGATGGTAGTTCTTTTGCATTGTCAGATGCTTTCTTTGCACTAGGGATCAAGAAAAGTCTGTTGTAAAAGTTCTGGCATTACCCAAGATTGTCTTGGTTGTCAAATTTATTGATGACAGATGTATAGTCCATGATCTCTCAAATGGTGTTGTTTCTAGCATTTTATGTCATGGGTTGCATAAGCTCATAGAGTATGAAAAACATGTGAATAATTTAGCATGTGTAGTACGTGATTCTCAAGCGATCTAGATGTAAAGCTTTGGCATGCACACTTTGGTCATCTAAATTTTGCTAGTTTGCTACATGTGCAGAAATTTGAAATGGTGTCCTCTTTGCCCAAACTTTAGGCACGTGTAAACATGTTTGCGAAGGTTGTATTTTGGTCAAAATGGAGTGCTCCTTATTCCCAAAAGATGATTCAATTCAAGGTACTAAAAAATTGCAGCTTGTTCACAGTGATGTTTGTGGTCTTATGCAGACACCCTCTTTTGGGAACTACCTTTACTTTGTTACTTTCATCGATGGATTTTCCAGGCATGCAAGGGTGTATCCACTAAAAGTAAAGTCTAAAGTGTTTATGTGCTATTTTGGTTGAAAATCTATCAGCATGTAAAATAGGCACCCTCTATTCTAATCGAGGATGGGAATACATGTCTTCTAATTTTAATGCATTTCTGGTTGAATGTGGGATAAAACATCAGTGTATAGTGCCATATATACACCTCAATAGAATAGAGTTGCTAAAGCAAAGAACAAATCAGTCATGGAGATGGCAAGGTGTATGGTCAAAAGTCAGGCTTTACCACATAGCTTCTGGCTTGAGGCTATTATATGTGTAGCATATGTACTTAACAGGTATCCAACCAAAGCATTGTAGTCTATCACTCCATATGAGGCTTGGCATGGTTGCAAGCCATCTATTGCTCATCTGTGTGTTTTTGGTTGTCTTGCATATGCATTACTGCCTGAACAACAACACAAGAAATTGGATGATAAAGTAGTGAAATGTATGTTTGTTGGGTACAGTTTGGAAAGAAAATGCTATCTTCTATATCATCCACATACTAAACACACTCTGGTTAGCCATGATGTTGTTTTTGTGGAAGATACAATTCAGCCATTACTTTCATGTACCAAGGAGACTTATGTTAGCTTTAGAGATGTGTATGACACTTTGTTGCCTCTTTTTACACGTGGACAATCAAGTGTTGGTCCAAATGAGTCAATTTCTTAGCCTTTATAGGTTTCATATGTTACATGATGCACTTATTGATGAGAGCATTAATATAGAGGAGGCAAAAACTATGCCAAAATGGATGGTGCAGACTTTGCAAGAAAGAAAATAAGATGCACCTTTTTCATATCGTACTTGTTCAAGCTCTCATAGTGCTTCTTTTGCATCAGATTTCTATGCTATGGCTGCCTCTAGTCTTTGTGATGAGAATGAGCCTGTTTAGTTTGATGAAGCACAAATTTTAGAAAATTGGATGGCTCTTATGCAATCAAAATATGATGCTATTATGAAGAATGGTATGTGTTCTTTATGTGATTTGCTTCCTAGCAAGAAGACCATTCGCACTAAGTGGGTATACAAGCTTAAGTGTAAGCCTAATGTAATAGTTGACAGGTATAAGGCTAGGCGTGTTGCACAAGGCTATGCTCAAGAAAGAGGCATTGATTTTGATGAAACCTTTGCTCCCACATGCCGAATGACTACTCTTCATAGCATTTGTGCACTTGTAGCTCATCATGGTTGGAATGTACATTAGTTGGACATTAGAATTGCATTTCTTGAATGGCGACTTACATGAAGAAGTGTATGTTTTTTAGCCTCATGGTTTTTTGTAGAAAGGGCATGAAGACAAAGTATGTAGGTTGAAGAAGGCATAATATGGTTTAAAGCAAGGACCACATGCTTGGTATGAAAAGATACATGCCTACTTGGTTGCACATGGTTTTGAGAACAATCCAACTAAGAGAACTTTATATGTTAAGTGTGTTCAAGATAGAGGTAGGAACTCTATTGCATACTCCTAAAATTCTAGATTTCCAAGAGGGTACATCTACAAAAATATGAGATTGTATGGAGATTGAGATTTCTAAAAGTGCCAAAGCGATCTAATGAAGTTAAGACCACCAAAGAAATCCACCCACTTCACTAGTCCATAGGTACAAGGCATGCATGTACATCTAGTGTGTATGTATATGTGTGTATGCATGCATGCATATGCATGAATATGCATCTCTGTATGTAATATGTATGTGAGTATGTAATATGCATGTGCGTATGTAATATATGAATGTGTGTATGTAATATTGTATGTGTATGTATGTGTGTGTACGTATGTATGTGAATGTATGTATGCATATGTATATGTGTATGTATGCGTATGTTTGTGTATGTAAATGTGTATGTATGTGTGTGTATGCATGTGTGTGAATGTATATTTGTATATGTATTATGTGTATATATGTGTATAAGTATGTATATGTGTGTGTACATGTATGTATATATATGTGCATGCATATGTGTCTGTATGTATGTATGCATATGCATGTGTGTATGTAATATGTATGTGAGTGTGTGTGTGTGTATAGGTGTGAGTGTGTATGGATATGTGAGTGTGTGTATATGTATGTGAGTGTGTATGTATATGTGTGTATGCATGCATGCATATGCATGAATATGCATGAATATGCATATGTGTATGTAATATGTATGTGAGTATGTAATATGCATGTGTGTATGTAATATATGCATGTGTGTATGTAATATTGTATGTGTATGTATATGTGTATGTATGTGTGTGTACGTATGTGTGTGAATGTCTGTATGCATATGTTTGTGTATGTATATGTGTATGTATGCATATGTTTGTGTATGTATGTGTGTGTATGAATGTATGTTTGCATATGTTTGTGTATGTATGCGTGTGAATGTATGTATGCATATGTATGTGTATGCACATGTATATGTGTGTGTATGTATGCATGTGTGTATATATGTGTGTATGTATGCATGCACATACATGAGTATGTGTGTGTATGTATCTCTATCTCTCTCTTTCTCTCTTTTTATCTCTCTCTCTCTGTTTATTTCTCTCTCTCTCTCTCTATCTCTATCTCTCTCTTTCTCTCTTTTTATCTCTCTCTCTCTCTATCTCTATCTCTCTCTTTCTCTCTTTTTATCTTTCTCTCTCTCTTTATTTCTCTCTCTCTCTCTCTCTCTCTTTCATCTCTCTCTCTCTCTCTTAATTTCTCTCTAGATCTCTTTCTTTCTTTCTCTCTCTCTCTCACTCTCTGTCAATAGAGAACAAAAAAATCACTTACATCGATGTAATCTTTTGGATTGATGTCGTCAAATCCTAATGAATGTCATCTCTCATCAAATTCCAAAGAATCGACACCAAAAAACTCTTGCGAAACCAAAGAGAAGAGAAATTAGACAACGAAAAACATAGAGAAAGAGAAAGGGTGAAAGAGTACATGCATCACTTACCAAGATGTGAGATCTAGAGAGAGAGATCTATGTGTGTGTGCACAAGACAATGCATGTCACAATTCAGGTTGCACACACAAGTTTGACAGAAGCACTACTCAGTTCAAAACACCCACAAAATATCAAGTTTTTGCTCTCGGGTTTGGGTATGTTTAAACATGGCGCTGGTATAGGCATCAGTAACGGACGATCAATTTCAAACAGTCATACTGACGGTCTAGTGATGGTCAGTATGCCTAACATGATCCTTCTAAGCATTTCCACCGATCATACTAACGTCGAAGCGAGACCATCAGTATGGATAGCTTCGCTATGCCCCTCATATGTTGTAGTGAGTCTTCTCTGGATTAACATACAATTGATTTTCTTTTAAAACATTTAATCATAATTTCAAATGATTTTCATGCTCATGCACATTCAAACTATACACTAATAAATCATCAACAAAATCAACAACACATTTTCCAATGAATGGTCTCAAAATATCATTTATTAACATCATAAATGTATTAAAACCAAATGGCATGACCAAATATTCATAATGACCAAAATGGGTCCTAAAAGCTATCTTATGTACACAATGATCTCTTACTCTAATATGATGGTAGCCACTTTTTAAATCTATTTTACTAAATACAATGGCTCCACCTAGAGCATCTAAAAGATCATCAATTCTGGGCATGGGATATCTGTGTCTAACAGTAATCTTATTGAGTGCTCGATAATTGATGCACATCCTATAAGATTCTTCTTTCTTCTTCACTAGAAGAATTGGTGTTGCTGGTGAGTAGCTGGGTCTAATCAACCCTTTTTGTAAGTACTCGTCCATGACCTTGTGGACTTCATTTTTGTCTTGCAAACTCATTCAAAATGGTGGTCAATCAATTGAACTTGCTCCTGGTACCAATTTGATTCTATGTTCTATGTTCCTGCAAGGAGGCAAACCAAAAGGTAATTCTTTCAAGAACAACTCTTGGAATTCTACTCTCACTTTTGTCGAAAGTGTTGTAGCATTCCAAATAGAGTCTCCATGAGCATAATACATGATGAATGCACAAAATAAAGGAAATAGATGAACTTAAAATCAATTTTAAGCAACTTGGTAGCATTTACCAATCGTATCTCTTGGAGATTTATTTCTCCACGGATTATTAGTCACCTTGCCTCATGCTCAAACTGATAAACTTGCGAAGCAAAGTCAATGATTGGTCTCTTCCTCGCATGCCACTTCTTATTAAGGATGACATGAAAACGTGCTAGTCTTGCTATCTCAAAATCCAATCTATCCTCATAGGACTAGATCTGAATAGGTAGATCAACAAGGTGTCGATCCCATGTCTCTATTCCCTTCCCATCGGCTAACTCTATTGTGTAGGCATATTCTAACTGCACAGTTTCTAGATGTAACCTCTTGACTAGTTGGGAACTACTTACATTATGTGTCGATCCAGTTACAGATAGTTCCTTGACATGTTGTCCTGCCACGAATCCCCTCATGACAATGAGTTCTGTGTCGAGAAACTGATATCCTTTCTGTGCCATTGGCAAAAGCACAACATCTGGCATAGTCGGGACCTTGTTTGTGACCATCATAGCCACTATGGGAGATGATAGTGGTGATGGAGGATCTCCAAATTCCTCATCATCATCACTCCTTTCCTAAGTAGGATTTATGACTATGATGGCTGCTATCTTCTTTTTCTTAGGACAATCATTGCCTTCTCTTTCTCTGAGGGATAAGTATGGACTTATTATAACCCCCCTCAGCTAGAGCAGACACTTTTCTCCTACCTTCTGCAATTGTCCTGATCATATGTACCTACTTAACCTCTCTAGAAGGTTGTACACTGATTGAACCAAGAGTAGATGTGTGGAAGGATCAACTGACCTTAGGCCATGAGGACCTCTGACCCTAGAAGCATGTGCCCTTATGGCCATCCTCATAGACTAAAGCCATCTCTACGGCTTGTGCCATGGATTGACATCTCTCCTTCCTTACCAATGGTTTAATAGTTTCTCTCAGTCCCAAGATGAACTTGTGGACTTGGAGAAACTTAGGGATAATATCACACACACTTTAAGAAGCACCTCTCTATACTTATCTACGTACTCTTGAGCTGTCTAATTCTTTTGACTGATGAAGGACCATGTGTCTAGCACTCTAGAACTCTCATCAAGGGGTACAAAATTATTATGCAACAAGATTTTAAACTAATCCCAAGTCTTGGGCTCCTTCTTATCTTGTTTGATCTTATGCCATTACCTATGGGCAATGTCCATAAGGTTATAAGTAGCCTGTTGAATCTTGTGTCTATCGTCCATGATATGACACAAGCGGAAGTACTACTCCCACTTATTGAGCCACTGCTCAACAACATCAGTAGTCCTAGCACTAGTCAAACGTGCAGGATGGAACGTTGCCTTCTTGGATGTCGTGCACATGATTGGAGGCTGAAGCCAATAGATGGTTGGCCTTATGAGGCAGGGGTCCTATGGTGCCCTGACCTACTCTTTTTATGGTATGCTTCCTACAATCAAAAGCAATCAAAGATAGCGATCTGAAAAAGCTCCCTTGAAAAACATGCCACCCATGCATGAAGAAGACAATGACAGAAAAAAACGCACGATAACGGAGGATACTCCCAAAAATCAAATAAGCTCTGATACCAATTGTAAGACAAAGACTTAAATAATGTGTGTGTGTGACTCTCCTCCCATCCATATATACCCTGTTGTACTCTAAAAATAGCAATGCTCAAGAATAATCTAGTGTGAACATGTAGCCATCATGCAACACTTATCCCTATTACTACTAGGTACCTTAGGGTATCCCCTGAGCTTAAGACCTTGGCTAGCTGGCCCTTGTCCCTCACACACATGGACTGATCCCTATGGATTAATATCATGATCCCTGTGGATCAATGGAATGATCCGTATGGATCAATTTCATGATCCCTGTGGATCAATGTCTGATAATCATCCCCCCCAGGAACTTTCTAGCCAGGGATACAATTTGATTAAGGATTTTTTTGGAAGGCTTCCAATAGGAGAGGAAGTTGGTCACACTAGGTAGAATATATTAATTGAGGACAAACACACATTGGTGAATGGAGCTTTGCAACCCAGACCACTTGAATATCTCTCCTCTAAATTTACTCAGAACCCAATCCCATCTTTTATTAAAGGAAACTTGAAATCCCATAGGAATACCCAACAATCTAAAAATTTCTCCCTTATTTATGACAACCCAATTTTTATCTCTAATATAGAGAGGTATAAATTCAACAAAAGATTTAAAAGTAGTTTCCCCATTGTTAATCATTGATCCATTAGCAAGACAAGAAGTGTCAAGATACTTAAGAAAAGAGGAAGCCGAATTCTCATTAGCTCTCATGAACATATTCGTGCTGTCAACAAACATTCGGAGTCCTAAAAGGACATTTTTGTTGGGGATAAGAATACCTTTAATAGAGTCATGAATCATGGCATCTTTAACTAGCCAGCCAAGGGAATCACTAGCAATGACAAATAGAAGGGAGTATAAGGGGTAGCCTTGCCTAATACATCTCAAGACTATAAAGGGAGAAGAGAGGCAACCATTAATGGAAATCATAGAGTAAACATTTCCATTAAACAAAGTACTCATAATATTAATGAACCTTCTACCAAAACCAACATCATGCAAGGACTGATCGATAAAGTCCCACTCAATCTTGTCATAGGCTTTATCGAAGTCAACTTCAAAGAAATAAATTCTTACTTGGACTCCTTAGTATAGTCCCTAGAAAATCTTTTGTAATGACAAAATAGTTTTTGGATATCCTTGACAGTATGCTCCCAAGCTGAGAAGCAGGTGCTATGGTGGAAAAAGTGATGAACAAAGGCATTTTTAACCTTATTGACCACACAAGGGAGCATAAGGAGGGCAATATCTAAGTGGAGCCAACCAGCTCTTTTAATATGGAAGTCCTTAGACAAGGATAAAAGAGGGTGGGTGATCTAAAAGAGCAAAGGAGTGGTCAAGGGAAAATTTGATTTCCCAAAAAAGATTAAGGTAAGAGACATTACAATAACATCTGTCCAGTCAGGCTGCAAGGTGGTCAACACCTTTTTGGTTATTATGCCAGGAAAATCCCACATTTTGGGATATATCGATAAAATTTTTAGAAGCCAAGAGACTAAACCAAATGGACTTCTCATGATCAAAGATAATTTGACCTTTACCATCCTTACAAACATGGATGTTGGTGACCATGTTGACGTCACCAAGGAGCAAGAGAGGCTCATTAAGAGTGATAGCCGACCACTAATGGATTTGACTAACTTCATAATTACTAACAAAATGAGAGAGACAGACTAAGATACTCTCTAAGATTTATTGATTCACATAATCATAAGATCTTAGTACTCATACCTCTTGACTTTCTTATTTCTTAAATTTGGGTACTTGCCCTTGTTTGGGTATGTTAAATCAACCCATAATTTCTTATAATGTCTTTGAAAGAACCCAACACTATTGCTCCTTCTTTCACATCAAGAATTATTTAAGCAACTTTATCTATGATTATTTTGCATCTTACTTCATCCTTACTTGAAGTGTTCAAGAGCTTCTCGAAAGTTCTCACTTGCAAGCCTTGATGAATAAGTTAACCTTTTTAACTTAGACAATCCAAATTTACACCTTGTACTCTAACTTTAGAGTTTTTATTAGTTTATTGTGTGTCTAACAACTAGACACATGCAAAAAAAAATATAGTTTTTTACTTTTAAATAAAAAGAGGAAGTTTGATCGAGGCCTAATCTGCCCATCTTGAATTAATAAAAAAAGAATTGTACAATAAACGGGTATAGAACTCAAGGCAACCCCTGTATCCCATAAGGCAGGTGTTAAGATGGTCTAGAGCCAATACAATCGAGATTGTTCATGTATGGGGTGGGAGGGAGGGAAGAGGTTAAGAGAGTGGAAAAATGGGGAAAACGAATGAAAGAGAGTGGAAAAATGGGGAAAATGAATGAAAGAGAGTGGTGGAAGTATGGGCAAAACGTGACCCAAAATAGCATAAAATGATGGCAAAAAGAGGTTTCTCTCAATGAGGATAAAGCAATGCCAACAAAATCAAGCACCATCACCACCTAAATCTCCAAAATCACTGCCAAAAGAACCACCTAAGTCTCCACCTAGGGCTCTAACACCACATAGAGAGTACACATGCACAAGTGAAATGAAAAGAAGAGTGTACTCAAAAAATGAAAGCGGGTGAGAGAATTGAGAGAGGGGTACATTCATGTCAAGAGTTATTTGATCTCACTAAAAAATATTCTATAATTATTGAAAGCTTGAATATAATCTCAAGAATAGTTATACCAGACAATAGATCATTCAATTTTTGCAATCCCGCAAACGAGATGCTCCAAGAGAGAGTACTAAAATAGCTATCCACAAGAAATGCCAATTGATCGAAACTAGGCATTCAAGAGGATTCTTAAGAAAACTTAGCCTACTCATGGTACTTTTACCATCTACTTTCGCATCACCCTAACTTATCTTGGTGATGATAAAATGGTCTTCTATAGATAAAAAATACTTCATGCACTTCATCTTTCTAGAAATTATACCATCTATATATACATGCATCCATTTATGAAGCTTCTTCTCTACTTCATATACTTTTTAAGCTTTTAATCATATTGCATATATGAGGATTCCTCTCTCTTACAACATAAGATCCCTCTAGTTCCCTCATGGAATATAACGCCATATGGCTAATAAATTTTTGGCAATATTTGTTGATATATTTAGGCAGTGATGTATGTGAAGACACTAGGACCATCGGGGCACTTTTTTCCCTCTTTAGGAGGTTTTTTTCCCCCGGCTTGTATATACGCCTATTGCCCTAATGGGCTACTTATCTTTGTACATTCTCTAGTAATACATTCAGTATTGTGTGTTGTGCTCCAAGCTTCTTCTTCTTCCTTGTGTTGTGTGCATCGCAGACGTCTAACTCCAACAATTGGTATCAGAGCAGGTCGTCACTTCATCTAGGGTGCCGTCGACACTCCTCCGTTTGTAGTCTCATAATCGCACAACTTTTGGTGAGCATACTCAGCGTGTTTCCGAGATCAAAATATCTTTGCTCTGTGGTGCCAAAATCGCGATCTGAGCTCCTTTCGGCCTCTGAACGCACTATCGCAGTGCTTGTGTAGGCTATTTCGTCTTTTTGTGCCGATATATACCAGTTTCTATTCGCTAGTATAAGCATCTCGAAGTCTGCTACAAGTCTAGCAGAATTCGTATGGGTAGTTCTGTTCAACTTTTTGAGATACAATCAATTTTTTGTATCAAGGTATTTTAGTCACTAGCCATGGCTGAAAGCAGTGATATATTCCGTATGTTGGCTATTGAGGATAAGTTGAATGGTACCAAATACCCATTATGGGCTTATATGATGCGACATGTGTTGGTTGCAAAAGGATTGTGGAACATTATACAGGATGTTGAAAAACGTCCTATCACACCTGAAACTATTACAACTGCAGGTACTGAAGCTGATGCAGAAGGTATTGAAGATGATGATATTTTGCATATTCCTGTTCGTGCTACAGTTTCTGCTGCACCTACTGCAGAGCAGATTCACTGGGATGGTAGAGATGCCCAGGCACATGCATTGATAGCTTTGTCTGTCAAACGTGCCATTATTCCTCACATTCGCTCTTGCAGAATAGCTAAGGATGCTTGGGATACACTTACCACATTGTACCAAGCTAGGAATGAGGCTCGTGTTGCTTACCTCTGAAAACAGTTGGAGAGTAAGGACATGAATGAAGGTGATTCTATGGACAGTTTCCTAACAAAGATCAAAGACTTGAAGGAACAGTTGATTTCTGCTGATGAGGTTATACTAGATAGCTCACTTGTGCAGACCGTTCTGAATAGTCTTCCTGATTCATATCAGAGTTTTGCTTCTACTCTTCGGTTGATGATGAAAGGCAATCCAAATGCCTTATCATTTGAGGAGTTAGTCTCTGTTCTGTTGCAGGAAGATCAGTCTAGGCAGAATAGGTCCATTATGCAAGTTGCAGATCAAGCTTTCCTGGCTAGTCAGAAGGGCAAAGGAAAATGGAGCTCTTCAACTAGTAAGCAGAAATCTGCTAATTCTGCATATTCAAAGAAGGAAGATAAAGATGAGAAGAAATCAAAAAAGCAGAAATTGTTTTGTAAGTACTGTAAAGGGAATGATCATATCATAAAGAACTATCCAAAACTGGCTGCTAAAGAGGCAAAGAAGAAAGAGGCTAGAATGGTTGTTGCAGAGGCCTCTACAACAAAAACAGAGTCTGCTAATCTTGTGCAGGAAGAAGAATAGGCGTTTACTACTCTCTATAGTTTTGACCCATCTTCTCATGAGCAGTGCATGTCTGCAGTAGACTCAGATGTTTGCCAGTATTCTGACAGTGGGGCGATCAAACATATTACTTCACAGTGCAGTTTCTTCTCTTCACTCGAGCCTGCCCCTACAGGGAATACTGTTACATGTGCCAACAACTCCTCTGATCCTATTATGGGAGTTCGTAAGATCATTTTGACTACTGTTGATGGTAGTTCTTTCACTTTGTCAGATGCTTTATTTGTGCCAGGGATCAAGAAGAACCTGTTATCAGTTTTTGCATTAGCCAAGATTAGTTTGGTTGTGAAATTTATTGATGACAGGTGTACAGTTCATGATCTGTTAAATGGCGATATGATTATTGCTTCTGGCATTTTATGTCGTGGGCCATATAAGCTCATAGACTATGATAGATCTGTAAATGATTTGGCATGTGCAGTAAATGATTCTCAAGCTATGTCAGATACAAAGGTTTGGCATGCACGCTTTGGTCATCTGAATTTTGCTAGTTTGCTATGTCTGCAGAAAAGTGAAATGGTGTCCTCTTTGCGCAAACTTGAGGCACCTGGAAAACATGTTTGTGAAGGCTATATTTTGGGCAAAATGCAACGTTCATCCTTTCCAAAAGATGGTTCAATTCGGGCTACTCAGAAATTGTAGCTTATACATAGTGATGTCTGTGGTCCTATGCAGATACCTTCTTTTGGGAATTATCTTTACCTCATGACTTTCATCGATGATTTTTCCAGGCATGAATGGGTATATCCATTGAAGGCAAAGTCCGAAGTGTTCATGTGCTTCAAACAGTTTTTGGTTTTGGCTGAAAATCTATCAATATGTAAAATGGGCACCCTCCGTTCTGATCGGGGGGAGGGAATATATGTCTTCTGATTTTAATGCATTTCTGGCTGAACGTGGGATAAAATACTAGTGTACAGTGCCATATACACCTCAATAGAATGGAGTTGCTAAACGAAAGAACATGTCACTCATGGAGATGGCGAGGTGTATGGTCAAGAGTCAGGATTTACCACATAGTTTCTGGCTTGAGGCTGTCATGTGTGCAGCATATGTACTGAATAGGTGCCCACTAAAGCGCTGCAGTCTATCACTCCATATAAGGCTTGGCATGATCGCAAGCCATCTGTTGCTCATCTGCATGATTTTGGTTGTTTGGCATATGCATTAGTGCCTGAACAACATCGCAGAAAATTGGATGATAAAGCAGTAAAATGTATTTTTATTGGATACAGTTCTAAAAGTAAAGGCTATCGTTTGTATCATCCACAGACTAAATGCATTCTGGTTAGCCGTGATGTTGTTTTTATGGAAGATGCTATTCAGCCATTGCTTTCATGTACTCAGGAGACATCTGTTAGCTCCAAAGATATGTATGATACTTTGCTGCCTCTTTTTACAGGTGGACAGTATAGTGCTTGTCCCAAATGAGGCAACTGAGAGCAGGTTTCATGTGATGATGCAGATCATTCCATTTCTGATGCAGATTTACATGATGCACTAGTTGATGAGAGAGCTGACATTGAGCAGGCAAAAACGATGCCAAAATGGCTGGTGCAGACTTTGCGTGAGAGTAAATTAGATGCACCTCTATCATATCGTACTCATTCAGGCTCTCATAGTGCCTCTTTTGCATCAGATTGCTATGCTATGGCTGCATCTAGTTTCTGTGATGAGAATGAGCCTGTTTTGTTTGATGAAGCATAAAATTTAGAAAATTGGATGGCTGTTATGTAATCTGAATATGATGCAATAATGAAGAATGGTACTTGGTCTTTACGTGACTTGCCTCTTGGCAAGAAGGCCATTGGCACTAAGTGGGTATACAAGCTGAAGCGTAAACCTGATGGTACAGTTGACAGGTATAAAGCTAGGCTTATTGCAAAGGATTATGCGCAAGAAAGAGGCATTGATTTTGATGAGACCTTTGTACCTACATGCCGTATGACTATTGTTCGGAGCATTTCTGCACTTGCAGCATTTTGGCCTTGAAGACTGTAAGCCTATTGCCACTCCTATGGAGACATGTTTATGTTTGAGTCTTCATGATGCTGGAGATGCATTTGATGCTATTCTCTATCAGTAGGCTATTGGATGCTTGATTTACTTATGCATTACTCGGCTAGATATTTAGTTTGCTGTCTCACAGATGAGCAAGTTTATGCATTGCCCAGGAGTCAAGAATTGGCAGACAGTTAAGCGCATCTTTCGCTATTTGAGTGGTACTCGGCTACTTGGGTTGTTTTATCCCAAGGGGGGATCACTACCGCCAGATTTGCATGTTTTTTCTGACTCTGATTGGACTGGTTGCTATGACACTCGTGTGTCCACTAGTGGCTTTTGCTTCATGCTTGGTAGCTCATGTATATCTTGGTTGAGCAAGAAGTAGCCTATTGTGGCCACTTCTAGTTATGAGGCTGAGTATAGAGCAGCTTTCACAACGACTGTTGAGTGTGTGTAGCTCAGATGCCTTATGGCTGATTTGGGTGTTGGCCAGACTTCTGCCACCACCATCTTCACTGACAGTCAGAGCACATTCGCAGTTGCGAGACACACTGTGTTCCATGCTCGCACTAAGCACATTGAGGTGCATGTTCGGGAGAGGTTCTCTGCAGGGGAGATCAGCTTGGCATATGTGCCCACACAGGAGAACATTGCAGACCTTTTCACGAAGGCTCTGCCTAGGGAGAAGTTTGAAGCTTTCCGCAAAGCTTTGGGCTTACTTCCTTTTGTGGAGTGATTTCCACATAGCTTGGCACTTCCTTATACATGAGTGCTAGCTCCTTGTTCACCGCATCACTCCCAGGGGGGATTTGTTGATATATTTAGGTAGTGATGTATGTGAACACACTAGGACCACCGGGGCACTTTTTTCCCTCTTTAGGAGGTTTTTTTTCCCCGGCTTGTATATATGCCTATTGCCCTAATGGGCTACTTATCTTTGTACATTCTCTAGTAATACATTCAGTATTGTGTGTTGTGTTCCGAGCTTCTTCTTCTTCCTTGTGTTGTTTGCATGCTTCCACAGACGTCTAACTCCAACAATATTTTCCTAGAAAAATTAAGCTTGAAAAAATAATAACCATGATATAATGATAAGCGTCAACCTAGTAGTTGGAAAACCACTTTTGTTAGTACTCCACAAACCTGCAAATAAGAAAATTTTCTAGTTTGTGTTGTTGGGTAGTACATGCCCTCATAACAATGTCTTTTCTTACTCCAATACCTGCAAAAGATTCTAAAAGATACAAAGAAGACTTGTACATGCTTTTATGAATCAACATAAGTTGATGTAACTTCATATGCAGATATGCAGTCATATCAAAACTAACTTCGATGCACATTCCAATATTAGTTTCATAAAATTGGAAGAGAAAATAATGCAATTTTGCTCTAGAGTCCGAGCACTCTGCATAAACTCCCCACCTCCGTACAATGAACACGAAGAAAGGAATCGATGCTGATGATTGGCCACGTAGTTCATCTTCTCCTCAACCCAAATATAGAAGAAGAAATCTTGTCTCTCTTTTGGAGCTCCATATGCCCAAGATCAAATGTGCTCTGATACCAAATATGAGACTCTTCTCACAAAAGATTTGAAAAATGGCGTATGTGCTACTCTCCACCCATCCTATTTATCCTCTTGCTCCAAAGTTAGAAAGCTTCTAGAGTGCTCTAGTGTGATATGTGGCCATCATGCACACTCAGTCTACTTTCTAAGGTGGAATCTTAGGATAACCCCCCAACTAGGAACCTTAGCAATACATGCTCTTGTTCCAACACACATTGATAAATGATCCAATTTGGATCTATGTCTAACAGTAAATCGAATGTTTACATATGTGGTAAGAATATCTCTCTAATTTAGGTTGAAAGTGTTTGTTCATGGTGGATGAATAAATACAAATTATAATGCTTCTAAGATCCTAGTATAACATAGGTACTCTCTGCTCGAGAGATGTACATTCATGTGAAGAGTTATTTGATCTCACTCAAAAACATTCTATATTTATTGAAAGCTTGAATATAGTCTCAAGAATAGTCATACCACACAATAGATCATTCAATTTGCGATCTCTCAAAGGAGATGCTCCAAGAGAGAGTAGTAAACTAGCTATCCACAAGAAATGCCAATTGATCAAAACTGGGCATTCAAGAGAATTCTGTATATATGCGTACAAGATCTTTGGACATCGAAGGCGAGCACAACCATTTTATCTTTGAAATTGAAATTGAGATGGACAAGTTGACACACACCGCGATGATCCCCACTTTTCAGGGGTTTGACGCGGGACGGGGTACTGAATGAGCCTCGAGAGAATTCGAGGAGTGGAGGATCGATACGATGCTGCTGGAGGCGAGGGTATGTACCGAGATGAGAAGTGCACACGGTAGAGACGTTGACGGCTTCGATGCGTCACTCATGACAATTGCGCCAAGGCGTTCCCATGGGTCGAGTGTTGTCCATCGCACCAGCAATGACTCACCTGGCGCAATGACGAAGGTGACTCCTTCCCAGACGTCTCGATGCTTTTTGCGTAACGCCATTGTCCAGCAAGTGCTGTTCAGCACGACGGTCTCCGTGCTCGCATCCGCTGTGGATGAAATGAATCTTATAATACTGTAGTTTGGATGCTTTTCCGTAGACTTCGATGAATCCATGTAAGAGAGAGAGAGAGAGAGAGAGAGAGAGACAGAGAGAGAGAGCTTTCTTCCGTTGAGCGGATAAGCGCTGAGAAGCGTCGTGATTGTTCTAGAGAGAGAGACTCCCTTTGCGAAGGGAGAAGGCGAAGAGCGATGCCGGAGAGAGAGAGAGAGAGAGAGAGAGAGAGAGAATGCAGTGCAGACTTGAGAAGAGATGGGTTCGTGCTATACATCTTCCTGGTGTTCTCATATAGCTTCCCAACTGTCAACACGGCGATACGCTTGAAATTTAGGCCGAGAAACTTCTTCGTCGCTTTCCTCAGTGTCATGTTCTCAGTTTGCCGAGTCCATCTCGTCTGCCACATGACCAGCATAGGCAGCTTGACTTGGAACTTGGAAGCATGTGCACACTTTATTTGGAAGCATGTACGCACTTGATTTCTCATGTGGCATATGCACACTTTATTTCACACGTTTTTTCTGTTTCATTTTTTTTTTTCTCTAGTTCAGTTTTGAGACAGGTCCAAATCTTGAAAAGACCTAATATTATGGGAGCTTGTTACGTGTAAGCCACCTAGTTTATTGTTATGTGAGTATGAGGTAAGAGCCAAATGGTATCAAGACAAGAGCTATAATAAGGCTCCTTGATACAAAGTTGAATGAGAGTAGGTAGAGACCACATGTCCATATCATGCTAGAATGCTCAAATAGGTATCCATTTTGAGGTACACATAAGATTACAATTTTCGACAGCCTTTGGAAGGTTTGGAAGGAAAGATGTACAATCATCCTCGTCAAATCCCCCTAAGAGTGGTCTATAGAGAAGACCTTAGGCTACTTAGCTAGAATAATGAGAAACCATAGAGCTATCCTCTTTTCAAACATAGGAGGTTGTCTATGTGTTAGAACAACAAGCAAAAAGAAAATGCATCCCTCATCAAAGGTACGAAAGATTGCTGAACCTTCTTTGTACATCTAATTTGCCTTCTTGTTTTCTTTCTATTTATGATTTAAAGTTGTTTTGTTGAAAATAAGACATTATAATTTTCTTAATATGCCTGCTATCTAGAGGTTGATAAAGAAGCTTGAGAGCCAAGTCTAGGAGTTTTCTCCTGTAAAATTATATTTAATAATTGAGGGAACTTCTCATGCAACTTTATCACAATTTACATGAGAAGTTATGAAGGATTACCACAAAAATTAAGGTATTCAATCATCTCCCTTCTCGTCCCTCGAACTAGAGAGAGATTAGCTGTACCACCGTGCTAAGACATAAGAGAGTTGTTATGTTCCTTTGGTTCACCATGATTCCTATAAAGAGCTATGAAGGATTAGCATAAAAAATTTAGTATCCAACCATCTCTCTCATCCTCTCCAAGCAAGAGAGATTTGGTGCTCCACCATGGTAAGAGATAAGAGAATCAGAATTTCTTTTATTGATAGAGAGATGAAGTACCGCAATCTTCATCTTCTTATCTCTTAAATATTTGATTGCACGCTTCTTTTCTGAATAGGCCTTAAAGTTCTTTAGTTCTCAATATGTGGGTCACATTGAACATATGGCCTCTAATTTCTAAGATCACTTTCTCGAATGAGAACTTCATTCTTCCTTCTCCGACTTTTTGTCCTTCAATACTTTAATATCATCCCCTAATTATGACCATCAAACGTAGTACGAATAATAAACTTTTGATACTCCAAAGTCCACCACATCCTTACCCAATAATCAAAATAAAAGATCCAAGTTATCATAGTTTATACACTTGGAGATGTTTCTGTGGTCGTCTATGTGTTTTATGGAGAGGATATCTCTATATATTTCTATGCGCTAAAAAAATTCACTATGTTGAATAGTTAATGCACCATGTTACCAGGAAGGACTTGAATCTTGTCAAAGAAAAAAAAGTTTCTCGACTACCTCTAGTATAATTGCACATATGTATCAACCAGAGATATCAATAAGACATGACTATCCATATTCTACTTCTAGCATATCATTCATAGATAATCTTGAATAATGCATGAGAGGATGGTTTCTATTATGATTATTTAAAGTTAAGTGAATTTTGAGTTCAAGTTTTGTAGATTCTTGACGAGTAATATTATTTAAGGATTAGTTATCATTTTAAGAATTTCAGGTACAATACTTTTTTTTTGCTATGTTGTTGTAGTATGCCTCTTCCTTCTATGTTTGTGCATCACCTATACTCTAAAATTAAGTCGTATGACTCATTCCTCGTCAATCTCACATATCAATGATTGTCCTCTTGAAGGAGCTTATGCTGATATAAATATATTTGGGTGGTGATGTGTGTGAATACACTTGGGATTGTTGGGGCACTTTTTCCCCTCCTTAGGAGGTTTTCTTTGCTTGCATGTACGCCTATAACCTTAGCATGTCACTTATCTTTGTACATTCAATTAGTAATGCATTGAATATTATGTTGTTCTCTAAACTTGTTCTTCTTCTCTGTGTTGTTCATGTGCTTCTACAAACTTCAAACTTCAACAATTAGTATCAAAGCAAGTCGTCACTTTCTTTAGGGTGTTATCAACACCCATTTCATTCATAGTTTTAAAATCATACAAAAATTGGTTACCATACTCAAGGCAATTAGAAGTTCAAAATAGCTTCATTATATCATATCAAAATCTTTAATTGAGCTCCTTTCGATATGCGAACATGCTATAAAAATGATTGTGTATGCAATTTTATCCATTTGTGCCAGATATATACAAGTTTCGAAAGTACAAGCCCCTCAAAGTTTTCTATGGGTCTAGTAGATCTCAATTAGGTATATTCTTTGTGCAACTTTTTGAGATGTAGTTTATTTTTCACACTAGGATGATTAATCACTCTCCATGGTTAAAAGCAATGATGCATTTGTATATTGTGTGTTGAGGATAAGTTGGTTGATACTTGCTATCCATTGTGGGTATATATGATATTTCATATATTGGTTGCAAAAGGCTTGTGGAATATTGTGTAGAGTGTTGAAAATCCTCCTACTACATCTTCAAATATAGTGATTGAAGGTGATGCAAATGGTGTTGGAGATGATGATCTTCAATTTTCCTGGTCGTGCTATGATTCTTACTGCACCTATTGGAAAGCAACTTTATTGGGACACTAGAGATGCATAAGCATATGCATTGATAACTTTCTCTATTGAAGTGTCATCATCCCTCATATTCACTCCTACAAGACAACAAAAGATACTTGAGATATTGTTATAAGGTTATATCAAACTTGACATGAGGCTCATGTTGCTTACCTTTGAAAACAATTAGAGGGATTGTCAATGATAGTTTTTTGATAAAGAACAAAGATTTGAAAGAGAAAATAATTTCTAATGATGAAATCTTGCCAGATAGTTCACTTATGCATATTACTCTTAACAGTTTCATAGAGTTAAATCAGAGTTTTATTTCTACTATTCAGTTGGTGATGAAAAAAAATCTAAATGCCTTAATATTTTAGGAGTAAATCTTTATTTTGTTGCAGGAAGATTAATCCACATAAAACTAGAGCTTTATAATATCTGTAGATTTATTAATATCCATAGATTTATAAGTATATGCATAATTAGAGCTTTTTTACTTGTTTCTAATAAATAAGAGTATTTTGTAAAATAATTTTTTACAAAGATCTATGTGTTCAATAGATAAAGATATGGTTTTTTGACAGAGTTCAAAAAGTACATCAAATCTTTATCATTTCGTAATAGTGTTGAAATTTTCAAAGTAATTTTTTGTAGAAGGGATGCAGAGTAACCTGTTAAACACCGAACATATAAATCATACCATCTGCTACTTTTATAGATCATTGCTCGAGATTGATGAAGATGCCAATGGATGCATGAGAAACCCGATATATACTAGAAAACTTAAAACATTTAATTCATTCAATATATTGGGGATCTAGCAAGAAGGTTACCATAAAGGTCTTGCTTAATCATTTTCTTTAGCACCTAAAGGCTTAATTGTTTTTGTTATTTTTTTTTTAAACCAGTATGGTTAACATAATTGAAGACAATCTTTTGCTTCTCTAGCCCTAGCTCTCTAGATATCCTCCCTACACTTGGGAGTGCAAGAGAAAACATTTGTAAAGAAGCATAATGCCTCTTGTAGGTCCTCCTTAGAATCAATAGCCACACCTCTTGAATTCTTCTTGAGCATAGGAATAAAATCCTTGATTCTCTTTTTTCTCACGAGATCAAACATTTTCTTATTAGGTTTAGGTTTATCCACTTGACCAGCCCAATATTCTCTTAATGAGGAGAGAGAACTACTAGCCGAAAGATAATCTTCAAATTCTAGTCAAACCCAAAGATCCATGAGCTTGTCTTCATAGGAAGGATCCCTAAGAAGAAGACTTATGGAGGTTTTCTATCAAATGTACTATTTTCTATATTCTCTTGGCCTAAATATTCCTAGCAAGTCTCTTGAAATGATAAAATTATTCTTGGATATCCTTGACAACATGCTACCAACCAGAGAAGTAGGTGCTATGGTGGGAAAAGTGATGACATTTTTAACCTTATTGACCACACAAGTGAGCTTAGGGAGGGCAATATCTAAATGGGGCCAACTAGCTCTTTTAATAGGATAGTCCTCAGAAAAGGATAAAGTAAGAGGGTGGTGATCCGAAAGAGCAAAGGAGTGGTCAAGGGAACATTTGATTTCCCAAACAAGGTTAAGGTAAGAGGCATTGCAATAACATCTGTACGATCTGGTTGCGAGGTGGTCAACACCTTTTTGGTTATCATGCTAGGAAAATCCCATATTTTGGGATATATCGATCAAATTTCTAGAAGCAAAGAGATTAAATCAAGTGGACTTCTCATTAACAAAGATAATTTGACCTTTAGCATCCTTACAATCATGGATGTTGGTGACCATGTTGAAGTCACCAAGGAGCCTCTTAGTAATCTCGTTCTAGCGTTGAATTCTAAGGCCATTGTTGTTACTAACTTAAACACTCACAATAGTGATGTCTAATGGGCTAGTGATAATGATAGCCAACCACTAATGAGTGGGACTAACTTCATACGTACTAACAAGATGAGAGAGACAACAGTCCCTCCCTGCTATAATTATGGTTGGAAGAGTACCACGAAGACTGGTTAGAGATGATTTTAAGATTCGAACAAAGCGTATCACCCCTAGCCTTGATTTCTTGTAAGCACAAAATAATCGAGGCTAAAGACTAGTCTTTTAACCAAGTGTTATATCGCTTTAAATCTCACATGATTAGTAATCCCCTTCAGGTTGAATGAAATGAACTTAAAGGACTTCATATAAAGCAATGAGAAGGAAATAGTGCTTCTTAGACAGGCAGCCCTCATTAGGGTTAATATTTTCTTTATTTGAATGAGAGTAATCAGCCTTAGCACTCTCTCAACACTATCAATTAGCACTCTCTCAGCAGTAATTGAATCATGGATTTAAAGCTTCCTCAAGAAGCACATCAAACATATTGAAACCTTTTTAGCACAAATCCAATTCGACGTGAATATTCTTCTTCCGTTCCATGTGCGCAAATCGAATATTCTTTTTGCACAAATTGAATTCGAGTGCAGCCTCCCTCCCATCTATGCAACTAGGTCTCCTCCAAAACCGAGCATTGCAAGCACATATCTTTTCATGTATTTTTGTTTTTCTTTTGATTTCATTCATTTTTTTGTTATTCTTTTATTTTCATCCTTGTAAGCTCTTTTCTTTTGTTTTGTTTTACATTTTCTCTCCCTTTTCTGTTCTTTATTGTTTTGTTTTGGATGCTTTTCTTTTCATTTTAACTTCTTTTATTTTCTAACGTTTTTATTTTTTCTTCTTGTTAGGTTTTTCTTTTATTTTGGTCCCCTTGTGAGTGATGCGGAGAACAAGGAGCTGGCGCTCATGTATAAAGAAGTGCCAAGATATGTGGAATCAATCCACAAAAGGAAGTAAGGCCAAAAATTTGCGGAAAGCTTCAAACTTCTCCTTAGGTAGAGCCTTCGTAAAAAGGTCTACAATGTCCTCCTATGTGGGCACATATGCCAAGCTGATCTAATCAGCCTTAACACTCTCTCAACAGTATCAATTAGCACTCTCTCAACGATAATCGAATCACGGATTTAAAGCTTCCTCAAGAAGCACATCAAACATATTGAAACCGTTAAGGCAGGTGGTTGGGCCTTTCGCCCCTTGAGGCGGGGGCGAGGGTTCAATCCCTGCCGGCCACATGTAAGGGACATGTATAACTTGGAATGATGAAGCATATGGCTGATGTGCCATCGTTTGACTAGCCCTGCGGTAGTTGTGACCGCCGTTCAACCCAGTGTTGTAAACCCTTGTTCTTGTGGGATAAGGGGGGTCCCATAGGTACTATGCCCTTCCTTGTGCACTTGCAATTTCAAAGTTAAAGCCCGGGGGAGTAGGCCTCGGCCGAACCTCCATTAAGAAAAAAAGAAAAAAAAAACATATTGAAACCTTTTCAGCACAAATCGAATTCGACGTGAATATTCTTCTTCCGTCCCATGTGTGCAAATCAAATATTCTTTTCAGCACAAATTGAGTTCGAGTGGAGCCTCGTGATGCCCTCCTCCCGCCTCCGCAGGGTCTCCCCCCAAAACGAGTCGCTTCTTGCACAATTCCCAAGGACGTATCTTTTCATTTATTTTTGTTTTTTTTTATTTCATTCATTTTTTTGTTTTTCTTTTATTTTCATCCTTGTAAGTGCTTTTCTTTTATTTTGTTTTACATTTTCTCTTTCTTTTCCGTTCTTTATTGTTTTATTTCGAGTGTTTTTGTTTTCGTTTTAACTTCTTTTATTTTCTAACGTTTTTATTTCTTCTTGTTGTTAGTTCTTTCTTTTATTTTGGTAAGATTTTATTTTCGTTTTATTTTATTTTGTTTGTCCTTTCCTTTTATACTTTGCAATTAAGGTTTTACACATATGTTAGGTTAAATACAAAACACTTACATATATAAGTATTTCACATAAAATCCATACATACATGATATGATACATGTATTTTTGGGCACATATTTTTGAACACACATACTTAGGTGAGATGCACATGTACACACATGGATGCACTCACTTGCACACAAACGAGCACATTCATATGGGTTCACATGCACAAGATATTTTCGTACACATGTTCACAAGCATTCATAGGTGCACATAAATGATTATACATATTCAAGGGTTCACTCACATATAACCATCTTGCCAATGGCACTCTTGACAGCTCAAGGAGTCGTGATCAAGAACTAACTACTTTCGAAGTTCCAGTTCTAGTTTTTGTCCTATTCCTTGTTCTTGTACCCATTAGACTAGTTGTTGGACACCTAGTCTTTTCCTCTTGTAATCTCATAGTACGAGATCTTGTCATGTTATTTCTTGTATCTACTTCATCTCCCTCAAGGGAGTTCTTGTGATTCAAACATTGTGTTTCATACCTACAGTCTTGAGTTGTGGGATGTCTTGTATTCCATCTAGTTCAGTTATCCATACCTATCAATCCCACGTTGTGGGAGTCCTTGTATCGGTTGCAAATTCTTGTATTAGTTTCCCTACATGGGTGATCTTTTAATAAAAAAATATAATTCCAAAATCTTGTCTAGTCTAGAGAGACAAAACAATCTACTGCCACTCTCCCACCAGTCTCCATTGATCTCCTTCAAACTGAGGTTATCCTTGAACTTTTGTTGCTTGTTTTCATCCATAAACATATTCATGATATTTGTTAATTTATCCTTGGTGTTGATGTACATAATGTCCACTTCCTTTGCTAGCACCTTGTCTCTGATGAAGTGATAATGGATCTATATGTGCTTGCTTATTGCGTGGAACATTGGGTTGCTTGCTAGATGAATGATTAATATATTATCTCCAAATAGTGTAAACTTGTTTACCTCCACATACAAGTTTTTGAAGAGCTACTTGAGCCATATGATCCAACATGTAGCTAGTTTCAGAGCTCTATACTTATCCTCAATGGAAGACAATGGAAGTATAGGTTGCTTCTTGGCCATCCATGAGATGACTCTTTGAACTCGCATGAAAACATAGCTAGATGCACTCCTATGCTCATTTGAGCCAACTCAATCAACATCACAAAAGCCCTTTTGTTTTTGGTCCATATTTGTAAAGATAAGTGTATGGTTGTATATTTTATGTACCTATGCACTCTCTTAGTTGCATTCATATGAACATTAGTAGGTGCATTAAGAAATTGTGAAAGTACTCTTACAACATATGACAAACTAGGTCTTATCTTTATAACATAATTGAGTATTCCAATTATGTTTCTTTGAGCTAGGCAAACACCATTTTCTCTATAAATAATTTCAATCCCAAGAAAGTATTTGACCATTCCGATATATGACATCTTGAATCCCTTTCCAAGCTGGGCTTTGAGCCATTTGATACCTACACCGTCACTTCCCATTATAATCAAGTCATCCATAGATATGCATATCTACACAACAATGTCTCCTTCTCTCTTGAGGTATAAAGAAGGGTCTACATCACTTGTCTTATATACACACTTGTACAAATAATCCATAATCCTTTGATTCTATGCCCTAGGGGCTTGCTTTAGACCATACAATGATTTTCTATAGAAGAGATGAGTTTTTGATAAAAATCGAAAAGTCCTAGAAATGATCGTAGCTGCCTCTCATCCTAAGTAGCCCAAACTAGAATAATTGAGACCGTCTTGGGATCCATCTAGACCCCATCGATCAATACCACATGCCCTAAATATTCTATCTCTTGAAGAAGCAACTAAGTGTTTTCTGAATTAACATACAACTTATTTTCTTTCAACTTACGTATTACTAATCTTAAATGACTTTCATGCTCATGAACAAATCTACTATACACTAGCAAATCATCAATAAAATCCACCACACACTTTCCAATGAATGGTTGCAAAATATCATTCATTAACATAATGAAAGTAGTAGGTGCATAATTCAAAACAAACGACATCACTAAGTACTCATAATGCCCAAAACAGGTCGTGAAAGCTATTTTATATACATCACGATCTTTTACCCTAATCTGATGGTAGCCACTCTTTGAATCTATGTTACTATATACAACGGCTCCACCTAGAGCATCTAAAAGATCATCTATCATGTGCATGGGATATTTATGTTTGATGGTAATCCTATTGAGTGCACGATAGTTGATGCACATGCTATAAAATCTGTCTTTCTTCTTCATGAGAAGAAATGGTACTGCAAAGGGCAAATAGCTAGGTCTCATAAGCCCTTTCTATAGCTACTCGTCCCTGACCTTGTGGAATTTATTCTTCTCCAACAAACACATTCTAAATGGTTGTTGAATGATTGGAATTGCTCCTGGTACCAATTTGATTCTATGCTTAGTGTTGTCCATCATAATAAACAATGAATACACAAAATAAAGAAAATATGTTGGAATTTGAGATCTGTGGAAGCATGCAAACAACACAAGGAAAAAGAAGAAGCTTGGAGCACAACACACAATACTGAATATATTAGCACTAGAATACATAAAGATAAGTAATTTGTTAGGGAAATAGGCATACATACAAGATAGGGGAAAAAACCTCCTAAAGAGGGAAAAAAGTGCTCCGAGGGTCCCAGTGTGTTCACACACATCACTACCTAAATAAATCAACAAATCCCCCTGGGAGTGATGCGATGAACAAGGATTTGGCACTCATGTATAAGGAAGTGCCAAGATATGTGGACTCAATCCACAAAAGGAAGTAAGCCCAAAACTTTGTGGAAAGCTTCAAAATTCTCTCTTGGGAGAGCCTTCGTGAAAAGGTCTGCAATGTTCTCCTACATGGGCACATATGCTAAGCTGATCTCTCTAGCAGAGAACCTCTCCCTGGCATAATGATAATGCACCTCAATGTGCTTAGTGCGAGCATGGAATATAGGGTTCCTTGCAACTGCCAATGCACTCTCACTGTTAGTGAAGATGGTGGTGGTAGAAGACTGAGCAACACCCAAATCAACCACAAGGCATCTGAGCCACACACACTCAACAGTCACTGTGAAAGCTTCCCTATACTCAACCTCACAATGGGAAGTGACCACAGTATGCTGCTTCTTGCTCAACCGACACCTGGGCAATGAAACCTGCTCATTTGTGAGACAACAAACTGAATATTTGGACAAGTAATGCATAATTAAATCAAGCACCCAACATCTCACTGATAAAGAACAACATCAAATGCATCTCCAACATCATGAAGACTCAAACATAAACTTGTCTCCATAGGAGTGGTAATATGTTTGTAGCCTTCAATGCCAAAACGCTGCAATAATGTACCAATATATTTCATTTGACACAAAGCAATAATTCCCAAATAATGATGCAAATGCCCCAACTTAGACATCTCAAATGAGGCATGCAAATCAGTCTTAAAATCAGCAATATGCTTCTCATGAGGACCAGTGAGAAGCATGCCATCAACATACACAATAATGATCAGAAGCACATCATTAACACGCTTAGCATATAAGATGCTCTCTATTGGACTGTTCTAAAAACCATGTGCAATCAGTAATCTTGTATCTTTTCATACCAAGCACATGGTGCTTGCTTTAAACCATATAATGCCTTCTTTAACCTGCACATCTGGTTTTCATGCCCTTTCTATGCAAATCCATGGGGCTGAAAACATACACTTCTTCATGCAAGTCACCATTTGAAAATGCACTTTTAATGTCCAACTGATGTACATTCCAACTGTGATGAGCTACAAGTGCACAAATGCTAAGAACAGTAGTCATTCGACAAGTAGGAGCAACGATCCCATCAAAATAAATTCCTCTTTCTTGAGCATAAGCCTTTGCAACAAGCCTAGCCTTATACCTCTCAAGTGTTCCATCAGGCTTACACTTCAGCTTGTATACCCACTTAGTGCCAATGGCCTTCTTGCCAGGAGGCAATTCACACAAAGACCAGGTTCCATTCTTCATTATAGAATCATATTCAGATTGCATAGTAGCCATCCAATTTTTTGAGTTTTGTGCTTCATCAAACAAAACAGGTTCATACTCATCACAGAGACTAGAGGCAGCCATATCATAGGAATCTGATGCAAAAGAGGTACTATGAGAGCTTGAATGAGTATGATATGTTAAAGGTGCATCTAATTTGTTGTCATTCAAAGTCTGCATTAGCCATTTTGGCATAGTTTTTGCCTCAATATCAGCTCTCTCATCAACAGATGCATCATGCAAATCTGCATTAGAAATGGAATGATTTGCATCATCACATGAAACCTGTAAGGATTGAGAAGTTGCCTCATTAGGACAAGCACTAGACTATCCACTTGTAAAAAGAGGTAGCAAAGTATCATACATGTCTTTGGAGCTAACAGATGTCTCCTTAGTACATGAAAGTAGTGGTTGAATAACATCTTTCATAAAAACAACATCATAGCTAACCAAAATGCATTTAGTCTATGGTTGATACAGACAATAGTCTTTGCTTTCAGAATTGTACCAAACAAAAATACATTTCACTGCTTTATCATCCAATTTCCTACGTTGTTTTTTAGGCACTAATGCATATGCCAGATAACCAAAAGTGTGTAGATGAGCAATAGATGGCTTGTGACCATGCCAAGCCTCATATACAGTGATAGATTGCAATCCTTTCATGGGATACCTATTAAGTACATATGCTGCAGACGTGACAGCCTCAAGCCAGAAACTATGTGGTAAACAAATGGCTTGTGAGCATGCCAAGCCTCATATAGAGTGATAGATTGCAATCCTTTTGTTGGACACCTATTAAGTACATATGTTCCACACATGGGAGCCTGACTCTTGACCATACACCTCGCCATCTCCATGAGTGACATGTTCTTCCGTTCAACAACTCCATTTTATTGAGGTGTATATGGCATTGTTCACATATGTTTTATCCCACATTGAGCCAAAAATGCATTAAAGTCAAAAGACATATATTCCCCCCTCAAGTAGAATGGAGGGTGCCCATTTTACATGCTGATAAATTTTCAGCCAAAACTAGAAACGATTTGAAGCACATAAACACTTCAGACTTTGCTTTTAGTGGATATACCCATTGCTTGGAACAAATCATCACTGAAAGTCACAAAGTAAAGATAGTTTCTAGAAGAGGGTGTCTACATAGGACCATAGACATCACTCTAAACAAGCTGCAATTTCTAAGTAGCTCAAACCAGAACATCTTTTGGAAAGTAGGAACACTACATTTTGCCCAAAATATATCCTTCAAAGACATGTTTACTCGGTGCCTCAAGTTTGGGAAAATAGTACACCATTTCAGATTTCTGCAAGCAGAGAAAACTAGGAAAATTCAAATGACCTAAGCGTGCATGCCAAAGCTTTGCATTTGACATAGCATGAGAATAATGTAGTGCACATGCTGAATCATTCACAGATCTTTCATGGCCTATGATCTTACACAACCCACAACATAAAATGCTAGAAGCAATAATCACATTTCCATTTGACAGATCATGAACTGTACATTTGTCATCAAGAAATTTCACAACCAAGCGAATCTTGGCTAAAGCTAAAATTGATAAAAGATTATTCTTGATCCCTCGCACAACTAAAGCATCCGACAATGAAAAAAGAACTACCATCAGTAGTAGTGAGAATGATCTTGCCAACTCCCATGACAGGATAAGAGGAGTTGTTGGTGCATGCGACAATATTCCCTATAGAGGCAGGCTCGAGTGAAGTGAAGAAACTATGCTGCAAGGTAATATGTTTGGTTTCCCCACTCTCAACGTACCAAACATATGAGTCTACTATAGACATACATTGTTTAGGAGAAGATGGGTCAAAACTGCATATAGTAGTAAATGCCCATTCTTCATTCTACACTAGATTAATGGACTCTATTTTTGGTGTAGGGGTCTCTGCAACAACCATTCTAGCCTCTTTTTTCTTTGTTTCTTTAGCAGTCAGTTTTGGACAACTCTTTATGACATGATCATTTTCTTTACAGTATTTGTAAAATATTTTTTGCTTTTCTGTTTTCTTCTCATCTTTGTCATCCTTTTGTGATTGTGCAGAATTAGGAGATTTTTGCTTACTAGTAGAAGAGCTCCATTTACCTTTGCCCGTTTGACTAGCCAAGAAAGCTTGATTTGCAACACGCATAGTGGACCTGTTCTGCCTAGACTGATCTTCCTACAATAGAACAGAGACTAACTCCTCAAATGTTAAGCCATTTGAATTGCCTTTCATCATCAAACGAAGAGTGGAAGCAAAACCCTGATATGAATCGGGAAGACCATTCAGAACAATCTGCACAAGTGAACTATCAGGTAAGACTTCATCAACAAAAATCAATTTATCCTTCAAATCTTTGATCTTTGTTGGAAAACTGTCCATGGAATCACCTTCATTCATGTGCTCACTCTCCAACTATTTTCGAAGGTAAGCAACATGGGACTCATTCCTTGCCTGGAATAAAGTGGTAAGTATATCTCAAGCATCCTTAGATATTCTACAAGAGCGAATGTGAGCAATAATGACACATTTAATAGAAAACACTATCAATGCATGTGCTAGAGCATCTCTAGCATCCCAATAAATTTTCTCTACACTAGGTGCAACAAAAACTGCAACAAGAATAGGAATCTACAGAATATCAGCATCTTCGACGCCATCTGCATCAGCTTTAGTACCTGTATTTGCACATGTAATAAGACGTTTTTCAACACCTTGCACAATATGCCCATACATGATGCATCATATAAGCACATAATGGGTAATTCGTACCATCCTAATTATCCTCAATAGCCAACATACGGAATACATCATTGCTTTCAACCATTGAATAAAATACCCTGATGCAAAAAATTGACTGTATCTCAAAAAGCTGAATAGAATTACCCTATTGCATTATGCTAAACATGTAGTAGACTTCGAGACGCTTATACAGGAAAACAAAAAACCATATATATCTTTGGCTCAAAAAGATGAAATAGCTTGCACAAGTGCTATGATAGTGCATTCGGAGGTAAAAACAAGCTCATATCACAATTTCAGCATGACACAAAAAAACTGTTTTGATTTCCTAATCACCTCAAGTATGCTCACCAAATTTCGTGCAATTATGAGACTGTGACTAGAGAGATGTTGATGGTGCCCTAGATGAAGCGACGACCTTCTTAGATACCAATTGTTGGAGTTCGAGGTTTGTAGAAGCACGCGAACAACACAAGGAAGAAGAAGAAGCTTGGAGCACAACACACAATACTGAATGTATTGCCATTAGAATGTACAAAGATAAGTAACCCATTAGGGCAATAGGCATATATACAAGTCAGGGAGAAAAAACCTCCGAAAGAGGGGAAAAAATGCCCTGACAGTCCTAGTGTGTTCACACACATCACTACCTAAATATATCAACAAAATAGACATACTTACAATGAAACTTGAACAACTTTGTAGGGATTACCAATCTTGTCTCTTGGAGATTTGACTCTCCACGGATCAATAGTCACCTCCCGTGTTATACTTTATGGAATAATGGAATGTTCTATGGATTTTAATGTCTTGAGGTTTTTAATGTGATTTGTGTTTTGATTTACTAGATGAAGACTCATGAGGGTGTGAACCCGCATGGACTTATTAAGATATTTATTTTATTTAGAAGAATATTTAGAAGATAGTAATTTAGTTATTTTTTTGTAAAAATAATAGATCACTTTAGAAAATAGTGTTTTTATAAAAATAATAGATCACTTAGAAAGTGATGATTTTTTAAATAAATTAGATTGTCATAAACACATGCTTTTCAAAGCGCTACCCGCATGTATCTTCTATTCAAGACATAATGAAAAATACATATAAATACATAGGCTTTGATAGATTCGTCCATTAGAGTATGTGGGGGGAGATTGTAACCAATCTTGTGTTTGGTCTCTTATCTCTCTATTCTATAAGTACTTTTATAAGATTTCATTTTTGTACTATCCTCTATGTATGTGCATCTACTAGATATGGTAAAAAGTGGCATCAGAGCCAAGGCAAGTCTAGGAAGGTGGTTTTTTGATGTTTGATTGTGATTCATGGAATCTTTTCAAGATTCAGCATTTGCTTCGATCGTTCGGTCCATGTTTTTGGTCGTCAAGTTTGTTTGTTTTTGGTTTGTCGATCTGTTACTGTGCACTATGCTCACTCTAACACTGTACTTACTATGCTCATTGTACTCATTGTACTCATTGTGCTCATTGTGCTCACTGTGATAACTGTACTCATTGTACTCACTGTGCTCATTGTGCTCACTATACTTCATGTACTCCTTGTGCTCTTTGTGCACTATTCATTGTTTGACCGGTTTGGTGTGTTTATCGAATTCACTTTCAAACTCCTTTATCAAATTCATTTATGAAGTTCATTTATCAATTTGATTATCATTCGTTACTCCAAGGCATCAACTAAGGCATATAACTATGGAATCTTTGGCTTCTCTAGCACTCATGGTTCTCTTGGTTCACTTTGGTTCACTTTGGTTACATCGATCTTGGTTCACTTTGCTTCACTTTGGTTACATCGACAATCATTGAAGTATTTTGATAGCAATGGACCACATTGTGATATCCTTCTTGAGAGCTCCACGATGATATCCTCGGAGTAGAAAACTGAGCTCGAGGCATTACAAATGGTACTCCGCATAAAGGCTGCAAAATACACAGAAAAACATAGTACCTAGGAAGCACAAATACAAACTTCTTAGGTGTTACAAAATGCAGATCAAACTTACAATTTGTGGCTGACGAGTCCACTATATGTTTTATTAAAGAACATATACAAAAGTGTCCAAGGGCCATTTGGCCTTTCACATGGACACTAACGATAACAATCTCCCGATAAAGACCAATATGGCCAAAGTAATTATGGGAGAAAAATGAAGAATGATAAAAAATACCCGAGTGTAAGTATACAAACTATACCTCCCACCTGATGGGCATGTTACACAATATACAAGTGACTGTGTAAGATGATGAATCAAGTAATCCCCATCAAGTGACAACAATGTCAAAAGCTATCTTGTGGTAGAGCTTTTTTAAAAATCCTTGCTCAATTTCACATATGTGGGTAAAGATGTACTCAATGCCTTTCCACCCTTCATATTGAACCTGTGGAGCACTTTGCATATGTACTCACTTCGAGACAAATATATGCATCTTTTACTTCTATTACAAGTAATGTGCATGCCAAGAATATGTTTGGCATCCCCAAATACTTCATATCAAATGTCTGACTCAACTTCTTTTTGAGAATTGACAAGTCATAAGAGGACTTCCCAGCAGTCAACATATCATTGACATAAAGTATCAAGCATATCAAGTTGCCATCTGATCATCTCTTTGTGTACAAACAATGATAATCATTGCTTTGAGAATAGCCTTGAGACTTCATAAAAGCATCAAACTTTTGGTACCATTGTCTAGGGGACTCTTTAAGTCCATATAAGCTCTTATTTATCTTACTTTCTTTGCCAGGAACTACATAACCCTTTGGTTGTTCCATATAGATCTCATCTGTAAGATCTTTATGCAAGAAAGTAGTTTTCACATCCATTTGGACTAGCTCTAAGTCCTCCATTGCAACAAATCCAAGGAACATGCGCAGGGTAGTCATTTTGACCACTCGAGACAAGATTTCCTTGAAATCAACACCATGTTGTTGCTTAAAACCCTTTGCAACAAGTCGTGATTTATTCTTTCGAGAAGCACAATCTAATGTGAATTTCACCATATATACCTATTTACATGGTAAAGCTTTCTTGCCCTTTAGCAAAGGTACAAAATCCCAAGTACCATTCTTATGAATATAATCCAACTCATTCCTCATGGCACACTCCCACTTGACATGATCCATTGTCTACATAGCATCTTTCTAGCAAGAAGGTTCACCGGCATCTGTCAACATAACAAAATCCAAGGATGTGAGACATGCTTAGAGCGGCTCAATGGTTGCTGAATAAGAACATGTGCAGATTGATCTGATCAAACATTCTCTTGAATATCCCTATGTGCAAAATTTTATGCATGCTATCTGGAGGACTAGTATCCCCAAACACCGCTCTTCTTACTTCAACCTCCTTAATGGGCTGTTTATGCAGTTTAGACTCATTGAAAATGACATCACTACTTCTAATTATCGATCATATTTTAGGATCCCATAAGAGATATCCAAATTGTCCTTCTCGACCATATCCAAGAAAAATCAATTTCTTTGACTTATGGTCCAAATTTTGGCTAAGACTCTTGGGTATATGAACATATGCTTAACACCCAAAAACTCGAAGATGATCATAATATGGTGGCTTCCCTATCCATAACTCTTGTTCCACATTCATACCTTTGACAATACTAGGTGAAAGGTTAATCACGTGAAATATAGTCATTACTACTTCTGCCCGAAATCCTTGTGAAAGGTTTGCATAATGAAACATAGAAATTACTCTATCCTGAATAGTTCTATTCATCCTTTTTTCTACATCATTATGAACTTGGGTTATAAGGAGCTGTAAAATCTCTTGAAATTCCTCTAGACTAATAGAAAAGGTCAAACTCATGTGAGGTATACTCACCACCATTATCTGAATGTAAAGCCTTAAGATTAGTTCCTTTTTTAGTCTCAACTTAAGCTAGCCATTTTTTGAAAGTAGGGAATACCTCATCCTTTGCTTTGATAGGATATACCTAGAATTTTCTAGTCGCATCATCTATGAAAGTGACAAAATAAAGAGAACCCCCTAATGACCTTGTGGGCATAGGACCACCCACAACTTTATGAACGAGATCTAAAGGCTGAATTGAAGAGTTAATGTGCGTTTTGTGCAAATTCGTAGTTTGCTTTCCATATTGATAATGCTTACAAAATGAAAAAATAAGAGAAAGATAAGAGATGTAAGTAGCCAAAACAAGAAAGATTTTCCATTCGACTACGTGATATATGGCCCAAACGACCATGCCAAATACAAGCCATGGAATATTCGGTAACAACTAACAAGTTTCCTCTCTATGATACAAATATATGATAAAGTAAGTGAACTTTGCTTCCGTTTGCAATAACCATATTGCCCTTTGATATAACGAAAGGACTGAGCATAGAAGGCCACCTTGTAAGCAAGGTCATGAAGTTGACCAACTGACATCAAACTGCATGATAACTGAGGTACATGGCATACATTATGCATAGTAAGTTTTGAACCATTAATGAACTGCACAACCACATCTCCAATCCCCACAACGTCACAATGGTAAGAGTCATGAAGTCTCACGATACCAGGAGACTTTGATGCATAATTAGAGAACTGTTCTCTATGTGGTGTCACATGGAAATAAGCACCAAAATCTAGCAGCCATGTGTGAGAAAGAGAATCAGCCATAAGAGCCTCAGTTGGCAAAGTACTATCAAGTGTCAACACATCAGCATCATCAAAATTAGCATTAATTTTTTCAATCTTCATTGTCAAAGTAGATGGTGTTTGTTTAACATGCCCATCAACATTTTATCCTTTACCTTTAACATTCTTTAATGCATGATAGTCTTTCCTCATGTGTCTTTTCTTATGACAATAATGGCATTTGATTTCCCTATTCCTTGATTTACTTCTACTCATATTCCATTGACCATTCTTTTCTTTGTTCTTGCTCGTGCCATGTTGTTGATTCTTTCCTTGGTAACAATCACCAACATAATATGCATCTCCGCTCTGAGTGCCAACCATAGATTTTATATGAATCCCCTCACTCAAAAGTGATCCTCATATGTCATCATAGACCAGTTTACCACCAAGTGCACTATTGCTAATAGCTATGCAAACCATATCCCATGATCATGGCAAGGTGCATAACAACAAGAATGCTTTCATATCAATATCCATATCCGTTTTTTGAGCGTGTAACTGAAAGAATATATCATCAAACTCATTTAAATGAGCAACAAAACTATCTGAGTCTTTCATGCAAAGGTCATATAACTTTCTCATTAGATGCACTTTATTTGATGCCATCTTTTTTTCATATGTACTACATAAATTCTTCGAAAGCTCCTCTACACTTTCATAGTCTAATAGTGTAAAGTAAAAATTATCTACTAGGTGCAATTGAATGGTAGACATAGCCATTTCATCTAACTCATCCCAGTCATCTTCATCCATGTCAGCAGGCTTATTTGAGATTCCATTTACTAGCTTCCATTGCCTCCCCTAAATCAGCACAACTTTAATATGATTCTTCCATAGAGCAAAGTTTATGCCATCAAAGTTTTGGATCTCAAAATGGTCTTTACCCTACAACTTATAATTCCTCCTCAAAACACTAGCACTAGACCCTGATCCACCAAATGTTCTTGAGACCTCTGATGCGATGATGGTAGAGAACTAAACAAAATGATAATGGAGCTAGAAGAGCCCAAACCCTACTAAGGCTCAAAGAAGGATGACCAAGTGTGAGATTTTGAGAGAGAACTTAGTAGTCTTCCTAGAAAAGTGAGTTAATGAACAATATTGACCACTCAAAAGGAGTATGTGAGTATAAATGTGCTCAAACCAATAAGTGTATCAAGGAGTAAATCGACCACTGTATCGTTGACAAAACTAAAAATTTGGAAAAATTTTGCCAGAGTATCCTCTGCAAAATGAGCATATGACCAATGTCAAAAACTCATAAAACTATAAGTACTGACATATTTACTTGCATAGTGAATGATCACTCACTCCACAAGATATAATTAGTTACCCAAAAGAAGCCAACTAGGCTTATCAAGCACCTATGAACAACTATCGTACATTGCCTATGGCGAGGTTGGGTAAGTCTTCCACCTACGTCATCGAAGACACCCAAATTTTGGGTGTCTCATAGTTAAGAGAACTTCACCATGACACTCTTTTAAACATAAAAGGCTTTCTGCAAAAACGTAACCGCTATATCAATGACCACATGGACGTACATAAGCAATATCCACAAAAGTGTACATAGTGTGTATCTGCTCAATATATGTAGTATGATGGCACTGAAAGGCTGCTTTCATTACTGAAACACTGGCCAACAACACCTGCAAGTTTCTATCAACTCTGTTCTTTAGACTCAAAAACGTGCATAGACTTGCGATGGCTGCTCCCAGCACAACTAAAACCATTCAAGAAATCTTTAGATTAACTAGTGTGGCTAAAAACACAACCCCAAAGGTGAACATTTTTTGTTGAAGAAATACAAAGAACACTCTTCTTGATGTTCTTGGACCTTTGTGAAGAGAACTATCCACAAAAGTACTCCAAAATGGCTCCAAAGAACACCCCAAAAATGGTTCAAAGATAGGCCTTGAGAACAAAGAATGAAGCTTTGAGGACCCTGAAGATAATGCCAAGCTTAGTCTTTCCACTTCTTCAAGCTCCACAAGAGTGTAGCTTAGTGGCAAGAGATTTCCCTGGTTAAGAGAGCTCCGGGGGAAACAATACTGGGATGCATGACCTCCTGAGAAGTACTGGGAACCTTCGTCTTCCTTGATCATTGAGGTCCTCCCTCACACGTAGCCAATGGTGCCAATGGTGACTTCAGTGACTTAGATGACAAGGTATGTTAAGGTCTATGCCTTGGTCATCACCTTAGTCATAAGCCTTGGAGAAAGCTTTGGGTGCGTTGGTGGGTGGTCACTTTACTCACACAAAAGAAACAAAGCTTTTGCATCAAACTCCTCTAATACCAGTGAAGTATTTCGATAGGGATGCACCACAATGTGCTCTCTTGCTTGAGAGCTCCACGATGATATTCTTGGAATAAAAAACTAAGCTCTAGGTGCTGCACACGATACTCTGCACAGAGGCTACAAAATACATAGAAAAACAGAGTACACAAGGAGCATGAACACAGACTTCTTAGGTGTTACAAAATGTGGTCGAACTTATAGTTTTTAGTTGACCATGACACTAATGGTAATAGCCATTGGCTATGCACGAGCCAATTCTAACTTATGAGTGGTAATAAGAGCTTAGTTATTTCCCTAGTTAGCTTACTTATTTCTCTAGTTAACATAGTTCCTTATTTAGCATCTAGGGGATTTGAACCCACAAACTCACACTTACAAGAGATATGCTTTACCCACTAGCCTTATTTCATTTTTTGATACCCCATTCTTCTTAATTGATATTTAACATAACTTTTGACACTCTCTTCACCTTATTTATTTATTTAACACTCTCTTTCCTTTATTTGTCACACACTCATATATATATATATATATATATATACACACACACACACACACACACACATACACTATTATTAAAATTCTTTTGACATGCTTAGTCCTAGGTTTTTATTCTATAAAAGGCCATGGACCCTACCCATAATACCAAGGATTTTGGTACATCACCCCTACCCAGGGTATCGATTGATCAACAGTTATAGCATTTGCAGTATTAACTCCAACATGCTCAGAATGAGATAAAAGAACGTGATGCTTCACTCCAACAAATATAGAGTCATGAAAACAACCTAGTTAGGTTGGTGAAGGCCATTTTCACCACTCAAGAAAAAGGCATAGAGTCCAAGATTAGTGTTAAAAATTTCGAATTTTCTCAGTTTGATGGATGAAAGGATGGCCTCTTTGATCTTTGATGGTTATCCCCATTCGATGTATTTTATTCTAAGGAACCATATTCTAGAATTGAAAAAGTGAGATTTATTACTAATTGTGGTGGAATGTTTTGTGGCATAGCAACGGCCACCCCAACACATGGATTGCATCTCAAAAGAAGATTAAGGAGTCCTTTCTTCCTCCTTAGTTCTACTTACATGCTCATCGATCATGGACAACTTTTGGATGGAAAGAAGGAGATATTGCGTTTACCTACATTGAATGTTTTTTGCCACGACTACTACTTATTCGTTCTCTTGAAAGGATTCCTGAAGATACCTTGCAATGGAAGTATGAAGATGGGAATCCAAGACAAGCTCAACACACGACGTCCTATGACCCTCTATGAATTTATCTCTTTTGCACATGATGTTATGAAGGAGTTTCAATCCATTACCTAGTCCATTCGCTTATGACAAATGCATCAATGACAACAACCAATCAAGCATAATTTTCCTTTCACGCATCCTTTCAGTAATTTTTCTTCCCCTACTTTTTAGTGCCCTCCTTAATCCAATTTCTCACCAATACCCAAGAAAAACCCCTTTAAAACCTAGAAAACCTCCAAGCCTTCACATGATGATGATGGATGCTCAACAAAAGATGCTCGTTATCATTTTCTCGTATTGTGGTAAGTTTGGTCATACTAAATTTAAATATAGGTTGCAAAATAATGATATGAAACTTGTTAGAGCTCAACTACACAACATGGAGGTGGTTCTTGATGACATTCAACCTGATTGGATAAAATAAGCATCGGAAAAAGATCTAAGTAGCTTGGGTAACTCAATTTCTATTCATGCTTTACTTTGCATGCAAGGTAGTATTAATGGTAAAGTTGTTAACATTTCGCATGATGATGGTAGTTCCCATGATTTTATTTCTTATACACTAGTGCAAGATCGCCAGTTACATGCACTTCCTTCTATGTATAAAGTTAAGGCTGCATTTCAAGGAAATATATATAATGTTATAAGCGAAGTGCATAACGTTCAGATTTATATAGGTTCATACATAGATGAACAAACATTCTTAATTGCTCCTTTGCAGTCATATGATGTTATACTTGGCATGCCTTTTCATCATCATTATAATCCATGCGTTGATTATCATACACACACAATTAGTTTTAAGTTTAGCAATCAATGCATGACTTCCAACCATTTCCATTAATTAGTCATACTCAAGTAAAACGTGCATTTAGGAAAGACTACAACTCATGTATTGTTCTTGTCAATAACATAGTTGATTATACACATATACTTCCTAATGCACATAAATCATTTATGGCTTATTATAAGGATTGTTTTCTCATTGCTTTTCCTACTAAACTACCACCTTCTAGGGGATCTCTTGACCATAGTATAGACTTAATTCTTGGTAGTTCTTCTCCATATAAAGCACCTTATAGGCATGGACCTTTACATAAAAAAGAAATAGCTAATCAAGTTAAGGATCTACTCCACAAAGGACTTATAAGGCCTAGTTCTTCTCCCTTTGGAGCATTGTTTTTTTAATAGAGAAGAAGAACAAGACTTATAGGATGTGCATTGACTATAGAGCACTCAATAAGATCAAAATTAAAACTAGATATCCTATTCCTAGGATAGATGATTTGCTAGATAAACTTCAGGAAGAATGCATCTTTAGCAAAATTGATCTTAAATATTGATATCATCAGATATAAATGACACAAAATGATATTGATAAGATTGGTCACTTTGGAGCTCAGACTGGTCACTTTGTGTTTGATATCCCTATGGTTGATTCTTTTGCACAAGATCATATTTCTACACCATGAGGTTTATGAGCACTTTAAAAAGAGTCAAGAATGTTACATGCATAATGTTAATAAGAAACGAGTAGCTATAAAAATGACTTCGTATGGTTACAAATAATTAAAAGATGTTTGAAAGCTATTTGGTTAAACATGCACCACCTTATTATGGACCTTTCTATATTATTCAAAAAATTAATGTAAATGCTTTTAGACTAGACCTACCTTCTCATTGGAATATACATAATTCTTTTCATATAATTTTATTGAAATCCTTTAAAGGAACTTTACCACTCACTCCTATTTTAGATGATCCTCCTTTATTAGAAGAGGATGTTGAAATTTTAAATTTTGGAGAAAATACTTGATTATGATATTACTACGATATGCACTGGTAAGCAACATTATAGATATTTAGTTGAATATAAAAATAACTCACTTGAAGAATCTCAATGGATGCATAAGACTTCATTAACTCCACATTATGATCATTTGATCTCTATATATAATTTAGAGCCACATTAAATTAAAGTTTTCTAATTCCATGAATGTGTTTTTATATGGAACATTGTTATGATTGCTCATTGATGGGACATGTGATTGGCCATGCATGTCTAAATTATTCTTATCAACTGAGGTCAGTTGCTTGTCAACTGGTAGGCATGTTATATTTTATGGAATAATGGAATGTTATATGGATGTTAATGTCTTGCGGTTCTTAATGTGATTTGTGTTTTAATTTAGTTGGTGAAGATCATGAGGGTGTGAACACCATGGAATTATTCATATATTTGTTTTAGAAGAATATTTAGAAGGTAGTATTTTAGTTATTTTTTTGTAAAAAGTAGTAAATCTCTTTAGAAAGCAACATTTTTGTAAAAATAGTAGATTGCTTAAAAAGCAACAATTTTGTAAATAAAGCACATTTTTATAAACACATGCTTCTCGAAGCACTACCCTCATGTATCTTCTATTTAGGATGTAATGAAAAATACATATAAATACACATGCTCTAATAGACTTATCCATCAGAGTAAATGGGGGAGATTGTACTCGATCTTGTGTCTAGTCTATTATCTCTCTCTATTCTGTAAGTACTTTTGTGAGATTTTGTTTCTGTGCTATGCTCCACATATGTGCATCTACGAGATGTGGTTAACATCCCATCAAGCTCAAATTGATACACATGCAAAGGAAAGTTGATGATTGCTTGTTTCCTAGCATGCCACTTCTTTCTTAGGACTACATCAAAATGTGCCAGTTTACCTATCTCAAAATCTAGTCTTTCGTCATAGGACTCGATCTGAATGGGCAAATCAACAAATCGCCAGACCCATGTCTTAGTTCCCTTTGTGTCAGATAAATTTATTATGTAGGCATAGTGTGACTACATAGTCTCTAAGTGTAGCCTCTTGACTAGTCGGGAATGAGCTACAATTCCCCTCATAAAAATGAGCTTGGTGTCTGGGAACTGGTACCTAGCAAAGTAGAAACCTTCTTCCTGACCATCATGGTCACTATGGGAGATGATATCTGGGATGGGGAATCTGCATAGTCCTCATTCCATCACTCCCTGCATGAATGGAATTAGTAAGTATGGTGGTTGCTATTTTCTTTTTCTTAGGACAATCCTTGAAAAGTTGCTATGCTAGACACCCATAGCATAACTCCTCTTTCATTGCCTTCCCTTTCTATTGAGGGGTAAGAATAGATGTATTATATGACCTCTCATCGAGAGCAGACAATTTGATTTATTATATGACCTTCTCTTTCTATTGAGGGGTAAGAATAGATGTATTATATGACCTCTCATCGAGAGCAGACACTTTGATTTTTAATCCTAAAACTATCTTGATCATATAGAGTTTCTTAGCCTCTCTAGAAGGTTGTGCACTAATCAATCTAGGATTAGATGTGGGGAAGGGTCGACTTATCTTAGTCCATGATGACCTTTGACCCTGGGAGCCTATGCCCTTGTGACCACATTCATAGAATAAAGCCATCTCCATGACCTCTACCAAGGAGTGACATCTCTCCTTCCTCACTAAAGGTCTAATAGTTTCCCTTAGTTCCAAGATGAACTTGTGGACTTGGAGAAACTTAGGGATAGTAGCAGGCACTTTACGAAGTACCTCTCTCTACTTATCTGAGTACACCCGAATGGTTAGGTTCTTTTGGCTGATGAAGAACCAAGTGTCTAGTGCTCTAGACCTCTCGTCAGGTGGTGCAAAGTTATTGTAAAAAAATACTTTAAATTGTTCCCAAGTCATGGGATCTTTTTGCTCTTATTCTATCTTATATCACCACCTATGGGTGACGTCCATGAGCTTATAAGTGGCTTGTTGAATTTTATGCCTATCATTCGTGATATGGCATAAACGGAAGCACTGCTCCCACTTGTTGAGCCACCGCTCAACAACATCAACATATATATACATAGATACATACATATACATGCATATAGAGACACATACACAAATATAGATATATACCTACATGTGCATACATATATTTTATACACCCACAAGCACACATAAATGAATGAATTATATAACTAAAGTAATTAAACACATTCTAAATTTAAACAAGAATAAAAATCATTAGAACAAGACTTTTTATTACTTAATACCATAGACACAATTCAAAACATAACTCAAATGAACATTATATAGATAATATATATATATATATATATATATATATATATACATATATATATATATATATATATATATATATATATATATATATATATATATATATATATATATATATGTGTGTGTGTGTGTGTGTGTGTGTAAATATATATCCAATGTCATAATCAATAATCCTAATCGTCATCATCATCATCATGATCATTCTCACCATCAAGAGCCTCATCATGATCCTCATCATCATGATCATCTGCATGATCTGATGTATCTATAGTGGCATCATGGGTAGCAGTGCAAGTACTCTGTGATGATTGAGATAATCTCTCTTGTGTCTATATCTCCACCTCATCCATATCTACCTCAACATAATACTCATGTATTAACATATAACAAACATAAATAAGTAAAACATACAAAACATCCATCAAAATAAAACAATTATATGAAATTTAATAATACGCATAAAAGAAGCCAGATGATCTCTCATATACTCGCTCAAACACAGATATCCAGAATGTGTAGCATACTCGATCTCATGTTTCACAGGATATTGATGATAATCCTTTCGTTGCATTGAAACAAATAAAAAGATTAGTCTCTTGCGTTTTAACTAAAATAAAAAATATACTTTCAATAACATATATACTTACAAATGTAGCTACAAAACCATGATGGCCCATTTGGCCAAAGTGAGATGTGTGACTTGACTCAATTCTCTTCTTTGCAGTAGCCTATCTATTTAATAGAAAAATTACATAAATTAAATGTAAAAAAATAATAAAACATATGAGAATTATAAATATAAACTATTCATTTGTATACCTTCTACTAAGGAAATGACTCCTCAAGACATAGCTGTCTACAGAAAAACTACCACATCTCAGGTGGTATGTTATGTCTCCTCTTATTGTTTTCCACCATACAATATCTCCTATTATTTTAGTATCAAATAGAAAAAAAGAATGAGAATACATACAGACATATAGCATGCACATACACATATACATTCACTTACACATACATACATACATACACATATACATACATACATACATACATACATACATACACATATACATACATACACATATACATACATACACATATACATACATACATACTAAATAGTATATACTGATCTACATTTATACTGTATATATATTTATATTTGTATTTACTATATATATATATTTATTTATTGTATATAAATTTATATTATATTTATATTTACTGTATATATATTTATATATACTATATTTATTGTATATATATTTATATACATATTTATATTACTATATATATATATATATATATATATATATATATATATATATATATATATATATATATATATATATTTATATTTGATGTATATATATACTGATTTATATTTATTATATTTATATTAATTGATATATATATATATATATACTAATTTATATATATATTGTTATAAATATATATATATATATAATTATAAATATATATATACATATATATATATATATAGATTTATTTATAGTAGTATATATATATATATATATATATATATATATATATGCACACATAAACATACATACATACATACATACATACATACATACATAAAAATACATACATACATACATACATACATACATAAATACATACATACATACATACATACATACATAAATACATAAATACATACATACACACATACATACATACATACATACATACATACATACATACATACATACATACATACATACATACGTACATACACATATACACTTATACATACATACATACATACATACATACATACATACATACATACATACATACATACATACATACATACATACATACATACATACATACATACATACACATACACATATCCACACACACACACACACATACACACATACATACATACAAAATAAAAGCACACATAAACATATATACATACACACATACACTTATACATACATACATACATACACACACATACACACACACATACCCACACACACACACACATACAAACATATACACATACATACATGCATACATATACACATATACATACATACATAAACACACATACATATCCACATACACATACATGCATGCATACACACACATTCATACAAAATACATGCATTTATCCCACAAGAATGTGTATTTGTGTACATGTGAATATGTGTGTATGTGTAAACGTGTATATGTGAATGTTTATGTATCTAAATAGTAATATTAGTAATATCTAATACCATTCTTTGCAGATTCCAATCAATCAAATGGAACTCCACCATTGTCTCCTAATTGTGCAAGGACTATATACTATAAGTATATCAAACTTTTAATTTATATTTGATAGATACATAACTGATATATGTTTTTTTATTATTATAATCAAATTTTGATTAATCAGAGGGCACTCCACCACCTCCTATCCATGCAACAACTTCACATGTGTCCTCATAGGAATTATAATAAATTCTACTATCAAGAGCATATTATATGTTGGTGTAAGTTTTGCTATGGCACATGTCAAAGACAATGATTGGAATGTAGTGAACATGAGGTGAAGTATGGTACTTTTGAGCATGCACCAACACCTGGTCAATGTGATCATAATGCTTGGGTATGTATTCTTTCTATAAATTAATGTCATTATTTTATTTTAAAACATATACAAAATCAAATTATTGTTGATATACAGGAATATTTGCTCGATGATGATGATAATAATTCTCATACTCATAATGCTAATATACCTCGTACACATCATGGACTTGCTGTTCATCAATTACAAGCAGAGGTTTCTAAAAATCCTCTACCTCCTAGTTTAGAGGCTGAAACGATTGGAGATTATCCATTGCTAGCTCATGATCATTCTCTAGTACAAACATATGATAAAAGAAGATATGGAGGATGGAATAGAGGACCAGTTCCTTTAGATGGAGAGTTTTTTAATGTTTGAGGTAATCAGTATATGATTGCTCCGTCCACTATTATTAGTGCTGATCATGGTCTCTTTATTGTAGAGGATTTGTATGTGCCTCCGGACTCTAAAGTCACTCTTATGTCATTTTGTGGTCCTATATATGGATGGGGTGATTGGAATCGACTTGCATGTTAATTGCACATTTGAGGAGCATGAAAATAGTCATGAATCACCATACATGAGTAGAGATATAGCAAGATACATAGTTGTCAATGTAGCAAGATACATAGTTGTCAATGTAGCAAGACACATAGTTCAAGGATTAATTGTACATGAGTAGAGATGTAGAAAGATACATAGTTGTCAATTGTATTACTTCATTACATGTTGGTGATGAATTTTTAGTGAATTATGGATGGTGTAGACCTCCAAAAGCACCGTTTAGCTAGAGAGAGAATGAAAACTTTCTATCCACATATCTTGTGTTGCATTAGAAAACTCTAAGTTCAATCTCTTTTCAAAATAACTTACATATTTAATGTTTAAAATGTAATTTTCATTCATTTATGGAATACTAATGGTTTTATTCATGTATGTAGATTCCAAGGTGATGTTGATGATATTCCACTATGCCATTCAGAATTGCCAGTAAGACCTAGTTTATCAGAAGATTCTATGAGGAGGCTACACAAAAGTGGTCCTCTGGAATATGCAAGGTTGAAAGAACTATATTCAAAAGAAGATAACATACAATATTTATGCGACAATGATGAAGATGATGACATGGTAGATTTTATTGAGGATTCGTATCAAAATGACAGTAAGAGCATTGATATTTTTAAAAATGAGAAATATCTTCGAGAGGAATGTCTAACACATGTATGTGAAGGAAGTCGTTTGACACGACTAAGTGCAAGCTTATGTATTCTCAATCTTCAAAATCGTTTTGGATTGAGTAATGTATCTGTTTCGACACTATTAAGGCATAATTTTTAATTATATATATATATATATATATATATATATATATATATATATATATATATATATATATATATATATATATATATATACATAGGTGCATACACATATACATCTAAGTACATAGATACATAGACATACACATATACATGAATGCATACACACATATAAACATACACACAAATATACATATATACACTTGGTATGAAATTAAGGTCAAATTATACAAACCTATATCGAATGAAGATATTTTATCCATCTAGGCTTTGGAATTGTCTGCTCAACCTTTAGAATCTTCCTGACACATCTGCTTCTCTTATTTTAGTCGACCTAATACCCGCGCTGCTAACTCTTTTATGAACTTTGCATACAAATATTAAGTATTTGCTAGTTATGGAGGTATTAGGTCATTTGGAAAATGGGAGAAGCAAATTTATCTAGAAGATTTTGAAGGATGAAAGAATATTTTAAAGGATGGGCGGAAAGAAAGCATCCATTCAATGTAGGTTCTTGTTCTTACCTTAGCTAAGGTAAGAACAAGAACTTGCATTGAATGGACGCTTTCTGTCCGCCCATCCTTTAAAACTATTCATCCATCTTTCAAAATCTTCCAAATAAATTTGCTCCTCCTATTTTCCAAACTACCTAATACCTCCATAGCTAACTGATACTTTATATTTGTAAACAAATATGTTAGTCTTAGTAAGCAAGGCACGTAATTGATTGACTATAAAATGGGAGACAACCAAATGATTCAGTGGTCTAGATATCTATATGAAAGTCTGCATACCACAATAAACAAAAAGAAATTAGAAATGAAATCAAATATACACACTTACACATACATACATACACGTACATACATACATGTACATACATACACGTACATACATACATGTACATACATACACGTACATACATACATACATACCCATACATACACACATACACATACATACATATATGCATAAATATAGACATATGTATACATACATACATATACACATATACATAACATATACACACATACATAACATATACACACATACATACACATAAACATACACATATGTATATGCATGCACATGCATATACACATCCACATCCACATACACATAAGAATACACATATAGATACACTTATGCATATATATACATATGTATATGTATATTTTATTTATTTATTTTTATTGATATGACTTTTTTTCATCAACTTACAGGTTATTATCTAAAAAGTTTTTACCAAGTCAGAATATTCTTCCTACTCACATGATGAAATGAAGAAGATAATCAATAATGTTGGTATAGATTATCAATGTATACATGCATGCCCTAATGATTGTATTTTATATAGAGGTGAATATGTAGACTCTCATTGACATGTCCAAAATTTCAATCTCCTCGATATAAGGACGAAAAAGGTAAAATCCCAAAAAAGCTATTGAGACATTTTCCATTGGCTCCATGAATTAAACATATGTTTTAAAGCCACGAATTATCAAAACTTTTGACATGGCTTGATTTTGCAAAAAAACCATAGAATATAAAGTTAGGAGTTGCATTAGATGGGGTTATTCCATTCTCTATGAAATCTAGTAAATGGTCAACATGGCCAGTGGTAGTCATAAACTACAATCTTCTACCATACCTTAGCATTAAAAAGGAGCATTTAATGCTTTCACTTTTAATCCTAGGGAAAAGACAAGTTAAAGATATGAATATATATCTTGCTCCTGTTATTGACAATCTCCAAGAGTTATGGAGAGGCATTAACATCATTGATGTATCGAAAAGCATCAATGAAAGATAAATTATGGTTCGTGGTATTATGGCTTGGACTATTCACGATTTTCCAAGTTTGTTCAAGTATTGATGTAATTTTTTTATATAATATGCACACAAATATATGTGAGTTAATCTAATTATATTTTTATCTTTTTCATGATGTAGGAATATCTACTAAGGGTTATAAAGCTTGTCTTTATTATGGTGATTGGCTAAGATCAATTTATAGTAAGAATCTCAACAAAAATATTTATCTTCAACATCGATGATTCTTGCCTGATGATCATCCATTAAGATCTAAAAACCAATGATGCCTATGGATTGGTATTGAAAATGGACAAATGGGTCTCTGATAGATCCAGAATCAGAAATCTTTAGTGATGATGAAGATAATGAGAATGTGAAGAGAGGTAACGGAAAATTGGCATTCGCAAAGAATATGTCAATATGGTATTCTTTGGAGTATTGAAAAGAGTTACAGGTCTATTATCTTATTGATCCTATGTATTTATTCAAGAATATTGGTTATTCATTATGGCAACATCTTCTTGGATTAAAAGACATCATAATATGAAAGAAATGATTTGAAGGAGTGAAACTCAAAACCAAAGTTAGGGCCAATTTTTGATAGACATCGATAGGAAATGACTTATGCACCTGCTCCTTCGATACTTACGACAAAAGAGATTCAGACTATCAACAATAGGATTCAATTGATTTGGACTCCTATAGGATATGGAGCATATTTCCATAACATGTTTACTATGGATGATAAGAGCTTATTTGGGTTAAGGACCCATGATTGGAATAACTTTTTGAATCATATTTTATGTTTGATTATCGATGGATGTACAAAGAAAGAAGTACGAGATGTGATCTATCATCTTGGATCGCTTATAAGGTAGTTATGATACTTTTATATTTAATATATATGAATATTTGATATATTATATTTTTTAATTAATTTTTGTATAATTTTTTTTTATGATGTGTATAGGTGGATTAAATCAAAAGAGATTGACAAGAACTCGATCCCACAAAAGAAACATGAATGCAAGGAGCTACTATGTGTGATGGAGAAAGAGCTTCCTTCTTCATTTTTTGATATTCAAGTTCATTTATTAGTCCATCTTGTGGATTAAATAGAGATTATAGGTGTTGTCAACACTCGATGGATGTTTTGGGTTGAGCAATTTATGGGAATATAGAAGGTTATGTGTGAAAAAGAGTGAAACTAGAAGGATCCATAGCAAAGGATTGGATGCTTGAGGAGTGCATGTACTATATTAGTGAGTACCTTGAAAGAGTTCATGAAGAAGTTCTACGTGCATGGACCAATGAGGCTTCTTCAAAAATAATACACGAGGTATTATCAGGTAAGGGAGTTCCATTTTTATTTACATTTCAAGAAAAAAATGATGTTGGTTAGCGAGTATGAATAGGAACTTCAAAATCTCCGAAGTAAAATATGGAGAAACAAAGGATATAGACGTAATCTCGATAATAATGAGATTAGAAATATATCTTCTTTCAAGGATTGGCTATATACTTGTTTGCAATGAGCCAATGCAAATAATGAAGAAATCTCAGATGAGCAAAGAGAGTTAATGATAGGTTGTGAACAAAAGATAATTTATTTTAATAATATTCTACTTTTTACATATGTGTATATTAGTTTCTCTTTACTAATTTAATTTCTTTTGCATGCTGGAATGTTCACTAATATGTGGGCTTGTGGACATCATATTAGAATCAAAGCTATTGATTCTTTACGTAAAATAGAGGATATTAGCATTGTTGCTTCTTTCAAGCAACTATCATATGCTAGTTCAAAAAACATGAACCTTATAGGTGGCAAACTTGGTTACATGGGAACTATTGTTGGTATCTAAAAAATATCGTTTTGCAAATTCAAAAAGGTGAAAAAAAAGTTTATATTTTTTATGATAGAGTTTATTATTTTTTTAAGCACCTAATAATGGTTTTTTGTTTTTATATATTGTGATAGGTCATTCTGAAGGTTGATTGGTTTAGAGTCGAGTATAAAGGTAGTAATTCCACATTGAGGAAAGAATTATCCGGGTTTTGGGTAATTGATTCTTCCAAGGTAATGTGATCTACTAGAGAACCATATGTTTCTTCCTATGCATATTGAATAAGAATTTTTTTATAAAAACCCTGATGCTCATCCTTGGTGGCAAGTCATTAATGTTCAACCTAGAGGTAGGTCATTGTTTCAACAGTTTATTGTTAGAGAGATCGAAGAAAGTCTTCTTGATGATTCACCATCAGATATTGATACATCAACATCTGAAAGAGAAATTAGAATCATTGTACATGACAAGGATACTAATCTTCTTGATGAAGAGGATAATAGTCTACATGATGATTCTACCGATGATGAAGAGGAATTACCAAAAAATCAATATTACTCCATCAATAGATGATGTCATTCACGAGAACAAAGATTTAACTTAGAATTTGTGGCTGACCAGGCCACTATATGTTTTATTAAAGAACATATACAAAAGTGTCCAAAGGCCATTTGGGCTTTCACATGGACACTAACGATAACAATCTCCCACTAAAGACCAATATGGCCAAAGTAATTATGGAGAAAAATGAAGAATGATAAAGAATACCCGAGTGTAAGTATACAAACTATACCTCCCACCTGATGGGCATGTTACACAATATACAAGTGGTTGTGTAAGATCATGAATAAGGTAACCCCCATCAAGTGACAACAATGTCAAAAGCTATCTTGTGGTAGAGCGTTTTTAATCATCCTTACTGAATTTCACATATGTGGGTAAATTTGTACTTAATGCCTTTCCACCTTGCATATTGAACCTATGGAGCACTTTGCATATGTACTCACTTTGAGACAAATATATGCATCTTTTACTCCTATACGAGTAATGTGCATGCCAAGAATATGTTTGGCATCCCCAAAATACTTCATATCAAATGTCTGACTCAACTTCTTTTTGAGAATTGACAAGTCATAAGAGGACTTCCCAACAATCAACATATCATTGAGATAAAGTATCAAGCATATCAAGTTGCCATCTGATCATATCTTGTGTACAAACAATGATAATTATTGCTTTGAGAATAGCCTTGAGACTTCATAAAAGCATCAAACTTTTGGTACCATTGTCTAGGGGACTCTTTAAGTCCATATAAGCTCTTCTTGAGCTTACTTTCTTTGCCAAGAACTACATAATCCTTTGGTTGTTCCATATAGATCTCATCTGTAAGATCTTTATGCAAGAAAGTAGTTTTCACATCCATTTGGACTAGCTCTAAGTCCTCCATTGCAACGAATCCAAGCAACATGCGCAGGGTAGTCATCTTGATCATTAGAGAAAAGATTTCCTTGAAATCAACCATGTTGTTGCTTAAAACCCTTTGTACTTTTGAGAAGCACAATCTGATGTGAATTTCACCATATATACCCATTTACATGGTAAAGCTTTCTTGACCTTTGGCAAAGGTACGAAATCCCAAGTACCATTATTATGAATATAATCCAACTCATTCCTCATGGCACACTCCCACTTGACATGATCCATTGTCTGCATAGCCTCTTTGTAGCAAGAAGGCTCACCGATCTGTCGGCATAACAAAATCCAAATCTAGAACATATCTATCAAGTGGATGTGAGACACGCATAGAGCAGCTTAATGGTTGCTGAAGAGGAATATGTGCAGATTGATCTGATTGAAAATTCTCTTGAATATCCCTATGTGCAACATTTTATGCATGTTGTCTGGAGGACTAGTATCCCCAAAAACCACTCTTCTTACTTCAACCTCCTTAATGGACTCTTTATGGATTTTAGGCTCATTGAAAATGACATCACTACTTCTAATTTTTGATCATATTTCAGGATCCCATAAGAGATATCCAAATTGTCCTTCTCGACCATATCCAAGAAAAATGAATTTCTTTGACTTATGTTCCAAATTTTGGTTAAGATTCTTGGGTATATGAACATATGCTTCACACCCAAAAACTCAAAGATTGATCATAATATGGTGGCTTCCCTATCCATGACTCTTGTGCCACTTTTAGACCTTTGACAATACTAGTTGAAAGGTTAATCATGTGAAGTATAGTCAATACTGCTTCTGCCCAAAATCCTTGTGAAAGGTTTGCAAAATGCAGCGTAGAAATTACTCTATCCTGAATAGTTCTATTCATCCTTTTTGCTATATCATTATGAATTTGGGTATAAGGAGCTGTAAACTCTCTTCGAATTCCTTTAGAATAATAGAAAAGATCAACCTCATGTGAGGTATACTCACCCCCATTATCTGAACGTAAAGCCTTAAGATTAGTTCCTTTTTTAGTCTCAACTTAAGCTAGCCATTTTTTGAAAGTAGGGAATACCTCATCTTTTGCTTTGATAGGATATACCTAGAATTTTCTAGTAGCATCATCTATGAAAGTGAAAAAATAAAGAGAACCCCCTAATGACCTTGTGGGCATAGGACCACCCACAACTTTATGGACAAGATCTAAAGGCTGAATTGAAGAGTCAATGCACGTTTTGTGCAAATTCCTAGTTTGCTTTCCATATTGACAATGCTCACAAAATGAAAAATATGAGAAAGATAACAGATGTAAGTAGCCAAAGCAAGAAAGATTTTCCATTCCGCTACGTGATATATGGCCCAAATGGCCATGCCAAATACAAGCCATGGACTATTCAATAACAGTTAACAAGTGTCCTCTCTATGATACAAATAAATGATCAAATAAGCCAACTTTTGTTCCTTTTGCAATAACCATATGGCCCTTTGATATAACAAAAGGACTGAGCATAGAAGGCCACCTTGTAACAAAGGTCATGAAGTTGACCAACTGACATCAAACTGCATGATAACTGAGGTACATGGCATACATTATGCATAGTAAGTTTTGTACCATCAATGAACTGCACAACCACATCTCCAATCCCTACAACATCACAATGGTAAGAGTCATGAAGTCTCATGGTACCAAGAGACTTTGATGCATAATTAGAGAACCGTTCTCTATGTGGTGTCACATGGAAAGAAGCACCAAAATCTAGCAACCATGTGTGGGAAAGAGAATCAGCCATGAGAGCCTCAGTTGGCATAGTACTATCAAGTGTCAACACATCAGCATCATAAAAAATAGCATTAATTTTTTCAATCTTCATTGTCAAACTAGTTGGTGCAGATAATTGTTTAAAATGCCCATCAACATTTTGTCCTTTACCTTTAGCATTCTTTAATTGATAATAGTCTTTCCTCATGTGTCTTTTCCTATGACAATAATGGCATTTGATTTCCCTATTTCTCTTCCATTGACCATTCTTTTCTTTGTTCTTGCTCGTGCCATGTTGTTGATTCTTTCCTTGGTAACAATCACCAACATTTTATGCATCTCCACTCTGAGTGCCAACCAGAGATTTTCTACGAATCCCCTCACTCAAAAGTGCTCCTCATATGTCATCATAGACCAATTTACCACCAAGTGCACTATTGCTAATAGGTGTGCAAACCATATCCCATGATGATGGCAAGGTGCATAACAACAAGATTGCTTTAATATCAATATCCATATCTATTTTTTGAGCATGTAACTAAGAGAATATAGCATCAAAATCATTTAGATGAGCAACAACATTATTTGAGCCTTTCATGCGATGGTCATATAACTTTCTCATCAGATGCCCTTTATTTGATGCCATCTCTTTTTCATATGTATTACATAAGTTCTTCCAAAGCTCCTCTACACTTTCATAGTCTAATACTGTAAAGTAATATTATCTACCAGGTGCAATTGAATGGTAGACCTAGCCATTTCATGTAACTCATCCCAATCAGCTTCATCCATGTTAGCAAGCATCTTTGAGATTCCATTTACTATCTTCCATTGCCTCCTCTAAATCAGCACAACTTTCATCTGATTCTTCCATAGAGCAAAGTTCATGCCATCAAAGTTTTGGATCTCAAAATGGTCTTTACCCTACAAGTTATAACTCCTCCTCAAAACACTAGCACTAGACCTTGATCCACCAGATGTTCCTAAGACCTTTGATGCAATGATGGTTGAGAACTGAATAGAATGATAATAAAGCTAGAAGAGCCCAAACCCTACTAAGGCTCAAAGAAGGATGACCAAGTGTGATATTCTGAGAGAGAATTCAGTAGTTTTCCTAGAAAATGAGTTAATGAACAATATTGACCACTCAAAAGGAGTATGTGAGTATAAATGTGCTCACACCAATAAGTGTATCAAGGAGTAAATCGAACACTATATCATTGACAAAACTAGAAATTTGCAAACATTTTGCTAGAGTATCTTCTGCAAAATGAGCACATGACCAATGTCAAAATCTCATAAAACTATAAGTACTGACATCTTTACTTGCATAGTGAATCACTCACTCCTTTGGATATAATTAGTTACCCAAAAGAAGCCAACTAGGCTTATCGAGCACCTATGAGTAACTATTGTACATTGCCTATGGCGAGGTTGGGTAAGTCTTCCACCTACATCACCAAAGATACCCAACATTTGGGTGTCTCCTAGTTAAGACAACTTCACCACTAACCTCTTTATCAAACATAAAAGGCTTTATGCAAAAACGTAACCACTATATCAATGACCACATGGACGTACATAAGCAATATGCACAAAAGCGTACATAGTGTGTATATGCTCAATATATGTAGTATGATGGCACCGAAAGGCTGATTTTTCATTAGTGAAACACTGGCCAACAACACCTGCAAGTTTCTATCAACTCTATTCTTTAGGCTCAAAAACCTGCATAGACTTGCGATGGATGCTCCCGCCACAACTAAAACCTTTCAAGAAATTTGTAAATTAACTAGTGTGGCTAAAAACACAACCCCAAAGGTGGACATTTGTTGTTGAGGAAATACAAAGAACACTCTTCTTGATGTTCTTGGACCTTTGTGAAGAGAACTATCCACATAAGTACTCCAAAATGGCTCCAAAAAACACCCCAAAAATGGTTCAAAGATAGGCTTTGAGAACAAATAATGAAGCTTTGAGGAGCTAAAAATTGTTGAAGATAATTCCAAGCTTAGTCTTTCCACTTCTTCAAGCTCCACAAGAGTGTAGCTTAGTGGCAAGAGATTGCCATGGTTAAGAGAGCTCAGGGGGAAACAATACTGGGATGGGTGACCTCTTGAGAAGTACCGGGAACCTCCGTCTTCCTTGATCGTTGAGGTCCTCCCTCACACGTAGCCAATGGTGACTTCAGTGACTTAGATGACAAGGTATGCCAAGGTCTATGCCTTGGTCACTACCTTAGTCATAAGCCTTGGCGAAAGCCGTGGGTGGGTTGGTGGGTGGTCACTTTGCTCACACAAAAGAAACAAAGCTTTTGCATCAAATTCCTCTAATACCAGTGAAGTTATTCGATAGCAATGCACCAGTGTGCTCTCTTTCTTGAGAGCTCTACAATGATATTGTTGGAGTAGAAAACTGAGCTCCAGATGCTGCACATGGTACTCTGCACAGAGGCTACAAAATACATAGAAAAATAGAGTACACAGGGAGCATGAACACAGACTTCTTAGGTATTAAAAAATGTGGTCGAACTTACAGTTTGTAGTTGACCATGACACTAATGGTAATATCCATTGACTATGCACAAGCCAATTCTAACTTATATGTGGCAATAAGAGCTTAGTTATTTCCCTAGTTAGCTTACTTATTTCTCTAGTTAACATAGTTCCTTGTTTAGCATCTAGGGGATTTGAACCCACAAACTCACACTTACAAGAGATATGCTTTACCCACTAGCCTATTTTCATTTTTTGATACCCCATTCTTTTTAATTGATATTTAACATAGCTTTTGACACTCTCTTTACCTTATTTATTTATTTAACACTCTTTCCTTTATTTATCGCACACTCATATATATATATATATATATATATATATATATATATATATATATATATATATATATATATATATATATATATATATATATATATATATATATATATATATATATATATATATATATATACACACACACACACACACACACACACACACAGTATTGTTAAAATTATTTTCACATGCTTAGTTCTAGGTTTTGATTCTATAAAGGCCATGGATCCTACCCATAATACCAAGGATTTTGGTACATCACCCCTATCTAGGGTATCGATTGATCAACAATTAGAGCATTTGCAGTACGAACTCCAACATGCTCAGAATGAGATAAAAGAACATGATGCTTCACTCCAACAAATATAGAGTGATGAAAACAACCTAGTTAGGTTGGTGAAGGCCATTTTCACCACTCAAGAACAAGGCATAGAGTGCAAGATTGGTGTTAAAAATTTCCAATTTTCTTAGTTTCATGGATGAAAGGATGGCCTCTTTGATCTTTGATGGTTATCCCCATTTGATGACTCTTATTCCAAGGAACCATATTCTAGAATTGAAAAAGTGAGATTTATTACTAATTATGGCAGAATGTTTTGTGGCATAGCAACGACCACCCCACCACATGGATTGCATCTTGTAACCGGTTTTCTGCATCCTAATTGGCCGCCAATTGTCAATTATGTTTTTGCTTCCTTTTTTGTGAATGAGCTTGATTACTCACTCATTGCGACCATTGGGAAGCGCATCAAGAGAAATAGCCTCTTGCCACACCAAACTAAAGGAGTGGCCACCACATGCTTGAATATCTTGAACAACTCATTGGTAAGGCCATCCAACCCTGGGCTCTTGCCATTAGGAAGGGAATCTATTACCTCTAGAATGTCAGCATTCGAGATGGAAACTTCACAAAGAGCATTCAGGTTTTGTGGGATTATCTTCTTTTGAAGGCATGAGATGGCAGCCATACAATCATGTCTGTGAGGGGAAAGAAGCATGGAAACCCCCAAGAGCTGGATAAAGTGGTTTAAAATCAGTTTATTATTTTCTTCATCTGTTTTGCATTCAACCCCAATGGCATCCACCATGAAGGGAATTTCTTCCTTGGATTGCTTCTTCTTGAGACGAATACATATCTCTTTAGTAGGCTTGTCTGCCCTACCTACCTTTGTTAGCTTTGACCTCTAAGCACCACAACCTTTGATAAAGAAATTCCCTTTTGGCATGACAAATGGCTTGAAGATTCTTGTGAGCCCTAGCCAAGATGTATTGAGTTTGTAGGAATGCCCTCCTCCAACACTTGGTTGGCGAGGAGAAGGAGGCAAAGCCCGTGCAACAAGCCTTGAGAATCTTGCATTGGACCAACTGGAGAGAGAGAGTGGTCAGATTGGCATGAAACCAAGGGCCTTTTCTTGAGACTAAGGATCAGGTTGAAGGTAATCACTATTGGGTAGTGATCAGAGATGACCAGGTTGTTGAAGATTCACTCACTAATTAGACATAAAGACATGAAGGCATATGAAGGATAAAGAAAGACAAAGAAAAGCAGAAACACAGCATTCAAAAATTCAAGCCTTAGTGAAGGGACAAATTCACGCTTGTAATATAGTACATAGAAACTTCTAGAATTATGAGTTTTGAATCTCGGCATCAAGCAGATATGTATATATAAGTTAGTTTTGAATAGAAGAAAAAGGAGAGGAGAGATAGAAAAAGTGCACATAAGATAGATTTGTCGGGAATTTTTTCTCTGAGAGAGATGGTAAGGAAGAACTACTCAGAATAGGAGAGTTTTCCATGGCTATGAGCGGAATAAGGTCAAGCCATTCTGCACACATCTTTTGTAATAGAAAACACATGTTTGTGTAGAAGAATTAGAGCAAATTCTTCTTGTGTGAAGAAATCTAAGTATTCTTCATATCAGTATGAAAGTTAGTTGACAGTTATGAGTTTTTCAGCGCACATCTTACTGTACTTCTACAAGCTAGATCTCACAGTATAGTGTAAATTTTTTCATGAGTGATAGCTCCTTTTGAAGCTACTATCTTCAACTACAAATTGATCAAAATATTTTTTTGAAACGGGAAATGTACTCAGAGTATTGAGTCTAATGGTAAAGGTACCTCAACTTGATGAAGATACTTTTCAAACTGCAGATACAGCTCAATTACTGAAGAAAGTTCAGTTAAGTGGCAGCAAGAATGTCTAATAGTAAACAAACAAAAGAATTGTAAAGACTGAGTTAAATCAGATCAGAATTGAAGCTAGAAGAAAAGATGCAGATTTCAGAAAAGTGAATTTTTGAGTTTCACTAAGCACAGTGATAAAGTTTTCAGTTTTGGAAGGTTTGCTAAGCTACTGATGATTGTGGAGGTGTTTTAATATCACTTTAGCTTAGTTCTTGCAGTGTATTTCGTGCCGACACAGGTCCACACTTTGGGAGAGGGAAGGGGAGCCCCAATTTTTGATGATATTCTATGAGATATAGCTCCTATCAATTCAGGATTTCCTGAAGTGAGCAACAACTTGTTTGTTTGACCATGAGAAACCAACAACATCCTTGATCTCCACCAGATCAAGGTTTAACTTGACTTGGTCCCAAACTTCCTTCTCTATCCCATCAATCACCTAAACCTTCCTCTCCCATCTATCAGAAAGGACCTCGACCATATGAAAGTCCCCACAAAGAGCCACATTGAGGGGCAAAGAATCCAATGACTTCCAAGTGGAAATTCTTTTTGAATCGATATTGGGAGCATACAAGGAGATGATGGGAAATTGTAGAGGGCCCCCAAACAAAGCACCAACCCATCAATGGTTCAAGTTAGTAAGGGAATCCACCATTCTAGTGTGACAACCTAAAGTGATGCGCATAGTTGTGCCACCATTACCCTTGGGGTGTGCGTTGGAGAGACAGACATGGGATGAGAAAATGTTCTTAAGTCTCTTTTGTAGTTCCTCCCCATCAATTTTGATCTCTTGGAGACATATGAAATCCGGGTTTATGTTTTTATCATGGATCATGATCACTCTTGAGGGGGCCAATAGCCCTATAACATTGAAAGACATGATAATCATTACTGAAGGTTGAGATCTTTGCAGAGAGGGGCTTTGTACCTCACTTTCTTGTTTATCTCCTCGAATTTTTTCTTCGAGGAACTAAATCAGGAAAGCAATCAAACAGACACATGGTGGCCCTCCACACCTGCCAAGTACCAGTTTGCAAAGCTTGGAAGGCCATGTATTTGTTTTTGAGCAGCAAGAGCATGTGATTCGTTGGTAAGACCTAACACTTGCTCACAATCAAACCACACATGAACCATTCCCTATGGAACCACTGACGAAAGGACTCCGAAGGAAGCATAGGGCCAAACAATTGGCCTCTAAGAGAGGTTCTTTTAAGAAGTTCGTGCTTCACCACAACATCATCCTTGCAAAGGGAAACGACTAGAGCTCATTGACTTGTATTGGGTTTAAGAATCGAAAATCTTGTCCCAAGAATCTATATACGTCCTCCAAAGGATTTCCAATAAATTGCATTTTTTTTTGGTTAAAAAGAGTCAAGGCATGCGACCAAGGCCTAAATTTGACGGCTTTTTTACCTGTCATAAGCCTTTTTGCCTGTCAAAACAAGCTAAAAATTTTTTTACCTGTCAAATGACGGGCGAATGTGTATATTTGCCTGTCACTAGACAGGTTGCTTTTCTATTTACCTGTCAATTGACAAGGGTATTTTCATAAATCTCTTGTCATTTTTATTATATATATATATATATAGGTAGAGTTCATAAGGTAGAGTTCATAAGGTGGACCGTGGCATTGCAATTTGGGTAAACGCGGGCTAATGTGGAGTGACGGGTCACGACTGTGGGCAGTGGGCAATGGGCATTGGGCAATGACATGTATGAAACCTGGTTAGAACTTGGCCGCTCGATTTCTCTGGTCCCTGGTTATACTCTACAGCGTATACATTTCTCTGGTCCCTGGTTATTGGTTAGGAACTCGTTTAGTCTCTGGAATCGAGCTTGGTTATACTGGTTATTCTGAAACCTGTAACTGAACTGGTTCAAGAAACTCTGGAGTCTGGACTCTGCACGCGGCGCACCCTTGACGTCGACGGTCTGTCGCTGCAGCCTGGCGTACGCCAATCGCCTAGGCCTGCCCAGTGCCCATCGCCCTGCCCAGAGACTTCTGCCCAGCGTCCACGCCCTGCCCAGTGTGCTGCACACAGCGCCACTGCCAGTGCCCAGTGCCCCGTGTCACACAATTGTCTAGTGTCACGTCAAGGTCGCCTGAGTCATGAGTCGCCATCGTCACTAGTCATATCAGAGTCGTTAGTGCTGAAGCCTGAGGATTCAAGGCAATCGGTTGCTACCAGTGCTGAATGCTCACGTTACAACGTATGACTCAGGAGTGAGGAGTACAGAAGTGATACATCACATATTAATAGTACAAGTAAGTGATATTGCAACAGAATGTGTTCTTACTACTCTGTCACACTCAAGAAAAAGACATTTTTGTTATTGAAGCAGAATGACATCTCAGATGAGCTCAAATTATTCTGCAGATTTTCTTGAATGCCGAGCAGACAAATGGAACTTCAAGGATCCAAATTCCAATGCCAAAGGACAACATTGTAGTCTATAATATAATGTATGCACGATGACCTATGTACTAGAAACAATGTTCATATTTATTGTATGATGTATCCTTTGGTCTCTGATTAAAAGACAACATTTTTTAGAGTTTGTGACCTTACGAATTTTATTTTCTTTTGTATATTGTAGGCTGCAGATCACAATTCATTTCAGTCACGAATCTGAACTTCAAAGGTAGCCAAGTTAACACTATAGAGGAGACATTGATCGATTGAACAGTGAAGAATTTGAAAGCTATTGTTCCCATTGCAACCTCCAGGTACATATTGCAAATTTTTCATTTATATTTATATATGCTCGCACAATGAGAATTAGATATGCAATACTTTCTTTGTTATATAGATCTAGAAGAGATCATGAAAGAAGTGAAACAGGGACATGCAAGAAGAATGTGAAATGTAAAGGATGAAACTTATATATATGAGACTTATGTTTTTTTATGGATGTGCTTGTAGGATCACAATCATGGATTCTAGAAAGAATTTTGATTTTGACAAAGACACTTCTATCCCATCTTCAATGGGAAAAAGAAAGTCTCAACCTAATTTGTATAGCTTTCTTTCTAAGAAAGCAACTAGCAAGGAAGTTGGATGCACATCTAATGATGTGAATGCAAATGAAATTAATGTAATTGCATCTGTGGATATTGAAAGCACAAGCATGGTACAAAGTCATGATCATGCAAGTAGTAGTGCGGAATGTGCTCGTGTAGAGAGCAATAGTAATGAAAACAGTGAGTCTAGTAGAAGGACTACTAGAAAGTGGCGTAACCAATGGACAATACTACATCCATGGGCTTATTTATCAAAGTCCATGACAAATGATGAAAGGATTAGATGTTCTTATTGTGAGGAAGCCAAGAAGATCAATATGTATACTAAATGTGGTTCCTCAAGCATCATGATTTCAGCTTTACGTGATCATGCATTGACTTCTGATCACAAGGATGCTGTGCGTTTGATTAATGCAAGAAAACGGCTTAGTGATATTGGAGAAGGTCCAATGGATCATGGTATGAAAAACATTGTTCATACTGAACAAACACGGATTATTACATGCATGAAAATTGTGTACTTCTGTGCATTAGAAGATATTCCATTGGAGAAGTATCCAAGCCATTGTAAGCTCTTACGAGAGCTAGACACACCAAATGTCCCTGCATCAGATGAGTATGGTTCATACGTTAATGTAGTGTCTGGCAAAGAGATATTGATGGCAATAAAGGATCATGTAAAGATGCAATTGCTATGTGATATTCGTGCAAGTCCATTTTATTCCTTATTAATTGATGAGAGTACAGATCGCACGATAAAAAAACACTTGATTATCTACATTTTATATGTATCAAATGCAGGAAAAGGACCTACTCGGTGTGTATTCATAGAGTTGTTATCTGTTGAGAATGGCAATGCAAAGAGCATTTTTGATATTGTAAGTAAATTTTTACAAGATAATATGTTGGATATTCGTAAACTTATTGCCATTGCCATAGATGGTGCATCTGTAATGGTTGGACATAAAACAGGAGTACTTGCACGCTTTGAGGAGGCTACACCTCATATAATGGGTGTGCATTGCATTGCACACAGACAAGCTCTTGCGGCTAAAGATGGATTTGTTACCCATCCACATGTATATGCATTTGTTGACAAAGTGGCAAATAAAGTATACTCATGGTTGGGAAAATCTTCAAAGCGTCATGATGAACTTTGGAAGATCATGACTGAATATGACATTGTTGATATGAGAGCATTACAAATTCATTCAGTGAGATGGCTCTCAAGAGGTCAAGTCATGGAGAGACTTGTGAATATAATGCCAGCTATTCTGAAACAATGGCAATGTAGTGAGAAAAAATGGTACAAAAATATAACCTTTTCTTTTAGTGCAATTAATGATCCATTTCTTAGCCGATGTACTCAAAGAGCTAAACAAGCTTAATATGGAGTTTCAAAAACATGAAATGGATGTTACAACTATTGGTGCAATGCTTGACCTAACAATTGAAAAGTTGAAAAGGAGATACATTGATGTGGACACACATAAGTTTGGTCTTAACTCTCCATGCTTATCTTCTTTTCTAAAAATGGCAAAAGAATCCATGTTGTCATATGAGGATGTAAATGGAAATTTGCATAAACATGCATTGAGATTTGAGTCTATTCCAATCGATGTGAATAAGAGAAAATCTAAAGAAGTGAGTGATTCTGATGTTGAAGATGAGGAAATTGATCTTAATTCATTTCCACATAATCATGATAAAGAGATTGGATCACTTCAAGAATGTATTTTCATGGCAAAGATTTATGTAAAGAATAATTTGGATGCACTTGATAGAAGATTTGAGGATCTTTCAATGTATAATGCATTCAAAATATTTAGCCCATCTTCATATCCATCAAACATAGTTGATCGTGAGAGAATGACATATGAATGGCTAAGTAGAATAATCAATCGGCTTAATGTCGATAGCCATATGATTGATATTCACAAATGCATGAATGAAAGAGAGGACTTCGTTGGAATGCTCTGTAGAGTTGCAAAACATAAAGGTATGCATGATGCATGGAAGGTTTGCATGGATAAAAAATCATGGTGGGATTCATATCCTGAAATGATGAAAATTTGGTAGATGGCATTGGTTATTCCTGCAAGTACCTCTGCATGTGAACGAGGATTTTCACGTCAAAACTTTATAAAAAGTACATCTAGATCTTCATTAGCATTAGACACATTAGATGCTTTGATGCTTATATCCATTGATGCACGTGGACTTCATGCTATTGATTGGAAGAATGTATTTGATATATGGGCAAATGCAAAAAAGAGAAGAGCTATGCCACTAAGTTAAAAAATCGCATATTACTATGTGTGTGTATGAGATTGAGAGAGAGATTTCCTTGCTTCTATGGTTCTTTGCAATCTTTTATGAAGTGCATTGCTATTCAGTTTGGCTTGAAGAATGAGTATCTGATTTAAACGTTTTGAGTTTATAAAGCTTAAGTTTTGTCTTTTTCTTCAAAGTTCAATGTCTTTTGATATCATCTGATTTCTTTCGAAAAACATATATTCATGTTCACATTGTCTAAGAGTAACTAAAGCTTTCAGCTTTTGAATGTGATTTTGTCTCATACATTTTTGTTGTAAGTCTGTTTTTCACACAGAGTTTGAAAAGTGTACTAAGTCTGCCTTCGATTAAGCATTTCAATATATAATCCGACTTGTTGATATGTGTAAAATGGTACTTGTTAAAACAGTTTAGACAAACTGTAGGTATTGATATATTATTGATATGTGTAAATTGGTACTTGTTAAAACAGTTTAGACAAACTGTAGGTATGCTTGATGTAGAGATTGGACTCTGGAGATGACAGAGCGCCTATGCGCTCTATTGTGTAAATTGGCCTTTCTTTCAGCCTGTTTTGATGGCAGGGAGTTCTCGAGTGATGGAAATTGGAAAATTCGAATATGCATAATGCCAATTTGCTAAAGCAACACATACATGTTGATATATATTTGTAGTGCCTGTCATCCTTGTAAAACGCTTGTCATTTGACAGGTGATGATCAGAGAAAACCTGTCATGTGAAAGACAAGGGAAATTTTTTCTTGTCATCTGCAAGATGAAGGAACCTGTGAATTTTGAGGCCCTGCATGCGACAGAGGCAACGCGTGTTATTTGTCACTCTTCATGAAGGAATAGGAATTAATAGATGAGTATCCTACATATAAATGCTATGCATCAAATATCATAATTGATGATGTCACGTAGGAAAGTGGTCATGTTCATATGTGGATGTAAAAGAAAATTGAGACATGTTTTCTTTTCTATATTCTGAAAATTGAGACACCTTCACCAAAATTGAAGATGTTGCCGCCCGCTTAGGATCTCCTTCTTTTGGTGATTAGCCTGTTGCTAATTTCTTTTGTTAGGTATGAGGGTGGTATAGATAGTTACTATATATAAAGGAAAAGTGAAAGCATGTGTACATCCTCTTGACATCTACTCACTTGCATGCTTTCTCTATCAATCTTGCGTATAAGGACATAGGAAGGAATCCCCGAAATTAAGAAAGTTCCCTAGTTGTTTTCATGCATAGGAAAAACCACAATAGCCCACGAAATTGTCCATATGTGGAGATAGTAGATAGCTTCCAAACGAGTAGGTCATTATTCCTTGTTCTTATATCCATTTCAAGCAATCTAGTATTCACTATAGATTTCTACTCTTTGTCTATCTAGTTTGTGAAAAGGTGCAAGCCATTGCGTTTTCATATTTTGTGAGCATAATTTTTGTGGAAGAATCTTCCTCGTTTAAGTTTCTGTGCCTCTTTAGAAGTAATTCCATAGTATGCCTTCGCCTGTATGGAGGTGGTTCCATAGTATGCCTTCGAGCATCTAGAACTGTATTATGCGATGTGTAAATTGAATGTTTACATATATGGTAGGAATATCTCTCTAATTTAGGTTCTCCAAAGATCGAAGGAAATCTCTAAATGATATTAGCTCTATAGATATTCGTCCCTATATTAGATGAAGTGTTTATTGATGGAGGATGAATAAACATACCTAATAATGCTTCTAAGATCCTAATTTAACATAGGTCTCTCTAGTATAACATAGGATGTGAAGAGTTATTTGATCTCACTCAAAAATAGTCTCAAGAATAGCCATACCACACAATAGATCGTTCAATTTGCTCGCTCTCGTGCATACAAACGAGATGCTTCAAGAGAGAGTACAAACGAGGTGCTCCACAAGAACTGCCAATTGATGAAAACTGGGCGTTTTGGAGAATTCTCTACATATGCATACAAGATCGTTCTTATACATGGTATCAAAGATCGTGTTTTTATTCTAATTATTGTTTTGATAGTTTTTTAATGAAGATATTAGCAAGTTTAAGTTTTTAATATTATGGAAAATATAGTAACGCAATCATTACTATTCTTCCCCACAATTACAGCAAGAGAGAGCTGTTACTGGTTGACTTCACTAATTTTGAGACCCACACCACGATGATCCCCACACCACGATGATCCCAAATTTTGAAGGGTTTGACGCGGGAGAATGTGAGAGAAGGTCCTAGTAGATGAAAGCAATGAAACAAGTTAATGTATATGTTGGTGTAGGTGAATGCTTAAAGTTTGATGTGACTCAATGATTCTTGCTCTATAAAAAGAGAAAGGAATGAATCAAAAAGAAAAAGAAAACTAAAAGGAGCTAAGTTGAAGAGAGATGCATATGCTACATGGGGTTTGGCCAAAATAAAAATAAACTAAAATTGCAAAAAGAAAAAAGATTTTTCGAGTGACTATGGGTAGAGAGTCCTTAAAAACGGAGTTAGGTTGGAATTATGGTCTGTGTGAGTAGGGATTGGCATATACATGATATGAAGTAGTTGTTTAAATTGAATTGATTTATTTAGTATTAATTTCTGAATTTTTAGCGTTCATTATATAAACAAATATTATACTTGAATGTAATTAATTCAGTTTCGTCATACCTAAAATCCAGAGTATGTAGTTGCAACGAATGCTCACATGCCATGGGTAATTTGAAATTTATTTATGTATGATTGCAAATGGTGTTGAAGTTGATGATCTTCGATTTTCTTGGTTGTACTACGGTTCTTGTTGCACCTATTATAGAGCAACTTCAATGGGATGCTAGAGATGCATAAGCATATGCATTGATAGGTTTGTGTGTTGAAGTCCCATCATCTCTCACATTCACTCCTACAAGACAAAAAACGATGCTTGAGATACTCTTAGAACATGATATCAAGCTTGGCATGAGGCTCGTTTTGCTTACGTTCGAACACAATTAGAGAGAGATTCAATGATAGGTTTTTGACAAAGAACAAATATTTGAAAGAGAAATTCATTTCTACTGATGAAATCTTGCCAGATAGTTCACTTATCCATATTGTTCTTGATTATTTTGCAGAGTCATATTAGATTCTAGTTTTTACTTAATGATGAAAAAAATCCAAATGATTAACTTTTGAGAAGTTATTCTTTGTTTTGTTGTAGGAAGATCACTCCACGCAAAACATGTCAATTATGGATGTTGTTGTTGGGAAAGATGGATGGACACTCCAAGAGATTGAGTAGGTACTGCCAAATCCTGCTTTGTACCAACCCTTGAATGCTTCAGAGTTGATAAGTGGACCTCCTTAGCTTTCCAATGACACCATAAAATGGCCTATGTACTTTGGAAATGATGTGTGTAAAGATTGAATCAAGACAGATAACTTTGGACTTCAAGATCTCAAGAAAACCTTCTATTTTTGTCTTGACACCTCTTGGATCTTTTGCTCAGTATGACCAGCACAGTAGGAATTGGAAAAATTTCTTTTAGAGGTATCTAATTAGCTTAGTGAGCTAACTATTCCAAGTCAAATGATATAAAAAGATTAACTATGCTAAGAGAAATCAATTTAGCAAGTAAACCTTTACTCCTTAGGACTGTTGCAGACTTTGACCAGTGATCACCTCGACAAGCTTTTCTATGAAATGGCTGAATAGAATCTCTTCAAATTTTGATAGCATGTAGAAAACTTTGAGCTGGTTCCAACAAGCTATAGGTATTTGCATTTGGTGAAGAAATGACTGAGATATGCACTCCACAAGTTGACAAACTTTCAAGTACTATGACAGACAACTCAGAAATGAACAATATGAATATATGTATTAATGAACACTTGTATACAATACCATTGGCATGAAGATCATTGCCAAATGGTGTAGATAGGTGTGGGCTAGAGTGAACGCCTCACACACACTCAGAAATGGTAATGAGAAGCTCGGAGATGATGAGTTCTAACCGCGACTTTTTCATGAACACTTTTATAGTGATTGAGTAAAAATTTGAATTCAAATTCAAACTTTTGGCTCCCTATGATCAAGCTCCTATATCCTAAGAGATATTCCTTCAATCAAAGCTAACCTTTTTCCAAGAATTCCTTTTGGTAGGTGTTTACAAAGATTCCAAGTCAAATGTGACTTTTACAATGAGGTAAAGTGGTAATTAACCACTAGCATGTGTTCCTATGCTTCTCCATATGTGTATGGACTTTAATGTATCCTTCAAGCCAAATGTGTAGGCTTGCGACTTGCACCAGCACTTGTACATCAAGGTTTCGTAGCCTGGAATGATTATAAGCCATTTGTTTCACATCTCTATGTTTTTGGTTATCTAGCATGTACATTAGTGCCTGAATAACAACATAGAGCATTGGATAATAAGGTAGTGAAAGGTATTTTCATAGGGTACAGTTTGTAAAGCAAAGGATATTTTCTATATCATCTACATATTAAATGCATTATGGTTAGCCGTGATGTTCTTTTTATAAAAGATGCAATTCAACTCTTACTTTCATGTACATGAAGACATCAGTTAGCTCAAAGAATGTGTATGATATCATGTTGCCTCTTTTTAGAGGTGGATAGTTAAGTGTTAGTCCTAGTGAGATAGTTTCTTGACCTTCACGAGTTTCAGATGATGATGTAGATCATTCAATTTTCAAATGCACTTATATATAAGGACAATGATATTAAAGAGGAAAATACTATGTCAAAATGGTTGGTGTAGACTTTGAGTGATAGCAAGTTAGATGCAACGTTGTCATATCATACTCATTCAGTCTCTCATAATGCTTCTTTTGCATCAAATTGTCATGGAATAGTTGTCTTTAGTCTTTGTGATGAGAATGAGACTATTTCTCTTGATGAAGGAAAAATTTTAAAAATTGGATGGCTGCTATGCAATTAGAATATGATGCTATTATGAAGAATGGCACTTGGTCTTTATTGCCCTTAGGCAAAAAGGCCATTAGCACTTAATGGGTAAACAAACAGAAATGTAAGCCTTATAGAACAATTGATACATATAACACTAGGATTGTTACCAAATGTTATGCTCAAGAAAAGGCATTTATTTTGATGAGACTTTTGCTCCTACGTGTCAAATGACCATTATTCATAGCATTTGTGCACTTGCATTTCATCATGGTTGTAATGAGAATTCCTTTTGATCAAGTAGGCCGAAAAATCATTGGATTCTAAATCCCTACCAATCCATTTGGCTCTAAGGTTACTAGCCATCTTAGTGTGACAAATGATACCAAGACCTCCCTTATTTTTAGGGAGGCAACATATATGCCAAACAACTATGAGTTTACTGCTTTGGTCATTACCCCCACAAGAACTTTCTAGCCACCGATATAATTTGATCAAGGTGTTTTTTGGAAGGCTTCCAATAGGAAAGAAAGTAGGTCACACTAGGCAGAATATAATGATTGAGGACAAACACATCATGGCAAATAGATCTTTGCAGAACAAACCACTTGAATATCTTTCCTCTAAATTAACTCAGAACCTAGTCCCATCTTTTGTTAAAGGAAACTTGAAATACCATAGAAATACCCAAAAATCTAGAAATTTCTCCATTATTTATGATAACACAATTCTTATCTCAAATATAAGGAGGGATAAAATCAATGGAAAATTTAAAAGAAATTTTCCCATGGTTAATAATTGATCCACTAGCAAGATAAGGAGTATCAAGACACTTAAGAAAAGAGGACGCCGAATTCTCAGTAGCTCTCATGAACATATTAATGATGTCGAAAAACATTTGGAGCCCCAACAGAACGTCTTTGTTGGGGATAAGAATACCATTAATAGGGTCATGGATCATGGCATCTTCAACTTGCCAGCCAAGGGAATCACCAACAATGGAAAATAGAAGGGGGGGATAAGGGGAAGTCCTTCCTAATAGATCTCAAGATTGTAAAGGGGGAAGAGAGGTCATCATTAATGGAAATCATAGATTAGGCATTGCCATTAAACAAAGTACTCACAACTTTAATGAGCCTTCTACAAAAACCAACATCATGCAAGAACTACTAGATAAAGTCCCACTCAATCCTTTCATAGGCTTTATTGAAGTAAGCTTTAAAGAAAAAGATTCTTGGATGGAATACTTAGTATAGTCCCTAGAAAGTCTCTTGTAATGATAAAATTGCTTTTACATATCCTTGATAACATTTTCCCAAGCCAAGAAGTAGTTGCTATGGTGGGAAAAGTGATGAACCAAGACATTTTTAACCTTATTGACAACACAAGTGAGATTAAGGAGGGCAACATCTAAGTGGGGCCAACTAGCTCTTTTAATAGGGAAGTCCTTAGACAAGGATAAACTAAGAGGGTGGTGATCTGAAAGAGCAAAGGAGTGGTGAAGGAGACATTTGATTCCCCAAAAAAGGTTAAGGTAACAGACATTCAATAACATCTGTCCAATCTGGATACAAGGTGGTCAACACCTTTTTTGTTATTATTCCAGGAAAATCCTGCATTTTGGAATATATCGAACAGATTCTTAGAAGCCAAGAGATTATACCAAGTCAAATTATCATAACCAAAGATATTTTGACCTTTACCATCCTTAGAATCATGGATGTTGGTGACCATGTTGAAATTACCAAGGAGCAAGAGAGGCCCATTAAGACTAGCAATGTCGTTCCAACATTGAGTTATAAGGCTATTGTTGTTAGTAACATAAACACTCATAAACATTATCACCTCCTATAGCCCAAAACGTGAATGTAGCCTATTGCTTTATCCCTAAACAAAGTAGAACTTTCCATAGGTGCCTATATATTAGATCTCTTATGCATACCTTCCCCAATACAAGAAGAAGAGAGTATTGTGAGTCCTCTTGGAGTAAATGTGTTGCATGCAGAGGTCTTCGGGTAGCCTTTTGATGCAATGAGTGTGTGGGCATATGGGATTCTTCGGGGGGGGGGGGGGGGGGGGGGGGGGCTCTTAGCTCTTTCGAGGAGGCTCCCATTTAGAAATATTTTGCTGTAGAGTCCAAGCACTGTGCATGAACTCCCTGCCTCTGTACAATGAACACGAAGAAAGCAACCGATGATGATGATTGCAAAATTGGCCACGTAGTTCATCTTCTCCTCACTCCCAATTCAGAAGAAGAGCTCTTCTCGATCTCTCTTTCTCTTGGAGCTCCATATACCCAAGATCAAATGTGCTCTCATACCAAATATGAGACTCTTCTCACAAAAGAGTTGAAAAATGGCATGTATGCTACTCTCCTCCCATCCTATTTATCCTCTTGCTCCAAAATTGGAAAGCTTCTAGAGTGCTATAGTGTCACATGTAGCCATCATGCACACCCACTCTACTTTCTAAGGTGGAACCTTAGGATAAATCCCCAGCTAGGAACCTTATCAATACATGCTCTTGTTCCAACACACATTGATAAATGATCCAACTGGGATGTATGTCTAACAGTAAGTCGAATGTTTACATATGTGGTAGGAATATCTCTCTAATTTAGGTTCTCCAAAGATCAAAGGAAATCTCTAAATTATACTAGCTCTATAGATATTTGTCCCTATATCAGATGAAGTGTTTGTAAGTGTTTGTTCATGGAGGATGAAAAAATACAAATAATAATGCTTATAAGATCCTAGTATAACATAGGCACTCTCTACTTAAGAGAGGTACATTCATGTGAAGAGTCATTTCATCTCACTGAAAAATATTCTATAATTATTGAAAGCTTGAATATAGTCTCAAGCATAGTCATACCACAGAATAGATCATTCAATTTGCGATCTCGCAAACGAGATGCTCCAAGAGAGAGTACTAGACTAGCTATCCACAAGAAATGCCAATTGATCAAAACTCGGCATTCAAGAGAATTCTCTATATATGCATACAAGATCCTTGGACATCGAAGGCGAGCACAATCATTTTATCTTTGAAATTGAAATTGAGATGGACAACTTGACACACACCGCGATGATCAACACTTTTCATGGGTTTGACGGGGGACGGGGTACTGAATGAGCCTCGAGAGAGTTCGAGGAGTGGAGGATCGATACGATGCTGCTGGAGGCGAGGGTATGTACAGAGATGAGAAGTGCACAGGATGGAGACCTTGACGGCTTCGATGCGTCACTCATGACAATTGCACCAAGGCGTTCCCATGGGTCAAGTGTTGTCCATCGCACCAGCAATGACTCGCCTGGCGCAATGGTGAAGGTGAGTCCTTCCCAGACGTCTCGATGCTTTTTGCGTAACGCCATTGTCCAGCAAGTGCTGTTCATCACGACGGTCTCTGTGCTCGCATCCGCTGTGGATGAAATGAATCGTTTAAGACTGTTCCAAAGATAGTTTGGATGCTTCTTCGTAGACTTCGATGAATCCATGTGAGAGAGAGAGAGAGAGAGAGAGAGAGAGAGAGAGAGAGAGAGAGAGAGAGAGAGAGAGAGACTTGTTCCCTTGAGCGGGTAAGCGCTGAGAGGCGTCGTGAGAGACTCCCTTTGCGAAGGGAGTAGGCGGAGAGAGAGAGAGAGAGAGAGAGAGAGAGAGAGAGAGAGAGAGAGAGAGAGCGCAGACTTGAGAAGAGATGGCTTCGTGCTGTACGTCTTCCTAGTGTTCTCATATAGCTTTCCAACTGTCAACACGGATACGCTTGAAATTTAGTTTGCCCCAATGACAAGCATACGCAGCTTGACTTGAAAGTTGGAACTTGGAAGCAGCGATTCATGTAATTAATTACACACTTGATTTCTCATGTGCGGCATGTGCACACTTGATTTCTTCTGCGGCCTTGTTTCACATAAGACCTTAGACTACTTAGCTAGAACAATGAGAAACCATAGAGCAATCCTCTTTTTAAACATAGGAGGTTATCTATGTTTTAGAACAACAAGCAAAAAGAAAATGCATCCCTCATGAAAGGGACAAAAGATTGCTAAGCCTTCTCGTATTCTTTCTATTTATGATTTAAAGTTGTTTTGTTGAAAATAAAACATTGTAATTCTCTTAATACGCCTGCTATCTAGAGGTTGATAAAGAATTTCGAGAGCCGAGTCTAGGAGGTTTCTCATGTAGAATTATATCTGATAATTGAGGGAACTTCTCATGCAACTTTATCACAATTTACATGAAATTTTATAACGGATTACGACATAATTTAAGGTATTCAATCATCTCCCTTCTCGTCCCCCAAACTAGAGAGAGATTAGGTGTGCCACCATGCTAAGAGATAAGATATTTGTTACGTTCCTTTGGTTCATCATGATTCCACCAACGGTAAGAGAATCATAATTTCTTTTGTTGATAGAGAGAGAATTCTCCTAATGAAGCACCACAATCTTCATCTTCTTATTTCTTAAATATTTGATTGCAAGCTTCTTTGCTAAATATGCCTTAAATTTATTCGGTTTTCAATATATGGGTTACATTGAACATAAAGCCTCTAATTTCTAAGATCACTTCCTCCAATGACAACTTCATTCTTCCTTCTCCAACTTTCTGTCCTTCAATACTTTAATATTATCCCTTATAATTTGACCATCAAATGTAGTACCAACAATAAACTTTTGATACTCCGAAGACCACCACATCCTCACCCAATAATCAAAATAAAAGATCGAAGCTCTCATAGTTTATACACTTGGAGATGTTTCTATGGTCCTCTACGTGTTTTATGGAGAGGATACCTCCATATATTTCTATGCGGTGAAAGATTCACTATGTTGAATAGATAATGCACCATGTTACCATAAAAGACTTGAATCTTTTCAAATAAGAAAAACTTCTCGACTACCTCTAGTATACGTAGACAGATGTATCAACTAGAGATATCAATCAGACATGACTATCCATATTCTACTTCTAGCATATCATTTATAGATCAACTTTAATAATGCACGAGAGCAAGTTTTCTATTATGATTATTTAAAGTTATGTGAATTTTAAGTTTAAGTTTTGTAGATTCTTAAAGAGCAAAATCATTTAAGGCTTAGTTATCATTTTTTTTTGTTGCTCCAATTATGCCTTTGTCTTCTATGTTTGCACATCGCGTATACTCTAAAATTAATTTGTATAACTCATTCCTCATCAATCTCACATGCCAAATACACTTAGGCCGTTGGGATACTTTTTTCCTGTTGAGGAGGTCTTCTTAGGTTGCATATACAACTCTAACCTTAACAAGCCACTTATCTTTGCACATTCACTTGGTAATACATTGAGTATTATGTTGTTCTCCAAGCTTCTTCTTCTTCTTTATGTTGTTCATGTGCTTCTATAGACTTCAAACTCCAACAATTAATATCTGAGCAATTTGTCACTTTCTCTAGGGTGTTGTTAGCACCCCTTCTGTCATAGTTTTAGAATCACACAATAAGTGGTGAGCATACCTAGGATAATTATGAGCTCAGAATAGGTTCACTACATCATGTCAAAAATTTTAATTGAGCTTGTTTTGATATCTAAACATGCTATAAAAATGACTATGTTTGCAACTTTATCCCTTTGTGCCAAATATACATACAAGTTTTGGTTCACCAATACAAACACCTCAAAGTTTGCTATGGTTTTGGTAGATCTCAATTAGGTATCACTATTCAACTTTTTGAGATACATATAAGTTTTCACATTAGGGCATTTATTCACTGTCCATGGTTGAAAGCAATGATATTTTCGTATATTTTTTTGTTGAGGATAAGTTGGATGGTACTTATTATTCTTTATGGGCATACATGATATTTCATGTATTGGTTGCAAAAGCCTTGTGGAATATTATGTAGGGACCATGTAAAAAAAACCTCCTATTATATCTACAAATGCAATGATTGAAGGTGATGCAAATATTGTTGAAGTTGATGATCTTCAATTTTCTTGGTTGTGCTATGGTTCTTGTTGCACCTATTGTAGAGCAACTTCATTGGGATGCTAGAGATGCATAACCATATGCATTGATAGCTTTGTGTGTTGAAGTTCCATCATCTCTCACATTCACTCCTACAAGATAACAAAAGATGCTTGTGATACTCTTATGACATGATATCAAGCTTGACATGAGGTTCATTTTGCTTATTTTTGAAAATAATTAGAGAGAGATTCAATTATAGTTTTTTGACAAAGAACAAAGAATTGAAAGAGAAATTCATTTTTGCTGATGAAATCTTGCTAGATAATTCATGTATACATAATGTTCTTGATGATTTTCCAGAGTCATATCAGATTCTAGTTTTTTGTTAATGATGAAAAAAATGCAAATGCCTTAAGGTTTGAGAAATTATTCTTGGTTTTGTTGTAGGAAGATCAATCCACACAAAACATGTCAATTATGAATATTGTAGATCAAGCCCTCATAGCTTGGCATGATTATAAGCCATTTATTTCACATCTCTATGTTTTTGGTTATCTAGCATGTACATTAGTGCTTGAATAACAACATAGAGCATTGGATAATTAAGTAGTGAAAGGTATTTTCATTGGGTACAATTTTTAAAACAAAGGCTATCGTCTGTATCATCTATGTAGTAAATGCATTATGGTTAATCGTGATGTTATTTTTATGAACGATGCAATTCAACTCTTACATTCATGTACCAAGAAGACATCAGCTAGCTCAAAGAATGTGTATGATACCGTGTTTCCTCTTTTTAGAGGTGGATAGTCAACTGTTAGTCCTAGTGAGATAGTTTCTTGACCTTCACGAGTCTCAGATGATGATGTAGACCATTCCATTTTCGATGTAGATTTATATGACACAATTATAGATAAGAAGGATGATATTGAAGAGGAAAATACTATGTCTAAATAGTTGGTGTAGACTTTGAGTGATATCAAGTTAGATGCACCTTTGTCATATTGTACTCGTTCACTCTCTCATAATGCTTCTTTTGCATCAAATTGTTATAGAATAGTTGTCTTTAGTCTTTGTGATGAAAATGAGCCTATTTTTTTGATGAAGAAAAATATGTACAAAAATTGGATGGTTGTTATGCGATTAGAATATGATGCTATTATGAAGAATGGTGCTTGGTCTTTATTGCCTTTAAGCAAAAAGGTCATTAGCTCTAAATGGGTAAACAAGCTGAAATGTAAGCTTGATGGAACAATTGATAGATATAACACTAGGCTTGTTACCAAAGGCTATGCTCAAGAAAAGACATTGATTTTGATGAGGCATTTTCTCCCACGTGTCGAATGACCATTCTTCATAGCATTTGTGCACTTGCATTTAATCATGATTGTAATGAGAATTCCTTTTGGTCAAGCAAGCCCAAAAATCATTGGAGTCTTAATCCTTACCAATCCATTTGGATGTAAGGTTTCTAAACAAATGATACCAAGATCTCCCTCATTTTTAGGGAGGCAGCATATGTGCTAGGAAAGTTTGGGGAGTTTTTTGATTTGTTCATTACCCAGCAGAGGAACTTTGTAGCAAGGGATATAATTTGATTAAGGTGTCTTTTGGAAGGCTTCCAATAGAAAAGGAAGTAGGTCACACTAAGCAGAATATAATGATTGAGGATAAAAATAACATGGCGAATGGATCTTTGCAGCACAAACCACTTGAATATCTTTCCTCTAAATTTACTCTAAACCTTATCCCATCTTTTGTTAAAGGAAACTTGAAATCCCATAGGAATACCCAACAATCTAGATATTTCTCCATTATTTATGATAACACAAGTCTAATCTCTAATATAGGGAGGGATAAAGTCAATGGAACATTAAAAGCAGTTTTCCCATGGTTAATCATTGATCTACTAGCAAGAAAAGAAGTGTCAAAAAACTTAAGAAAATAGGAAGTGGAATTCTCATTTGCTCTCATGAACATATTCGTGATGTGAGCAAACATTTGGGCCCCAAAGGGACGTCTTTGTTGGGGATAAGAAAACCTTTAATAGAGTCATGAATCATGGCATCTTTAACTAGCCAACCAGCGGAATCGCTAGCAATAGCAAATAAAAGAGGGGATAAGGGGAACTCTTGCCTAATAGATGTCAAGATTGTAAAGAGGGAAGAGAGGTCCCCGTTAATGGAAATCATAGAGTATGCATTGCCAAACAAAGTACTAACAACTTCAATGAACCTTCTACTAAAACCAACATCATGCAAGAACTGATCGATAAAGTCCCACTCAATCTTGTCATAGGCTTTATCAAAGTCAGCTTTAAAGAAAACGATTCTTTGTTGGAATCCTTAGTGTAGTCCCTAGAAAGTCTCTTGTAATGACAAAACTATTTTTGGATATCCTTGACAACATGCTACCAAGCCGAGAAGTAGGTGCTATGGTGGAAAAAGTGATGAACAAAGGTATTTTTATCCTTATTGACCACAAAAGGGAGATTAAGGAGGGCAATATCTAAGTGAGGCGAACTAGCTCTTTTAATAGGACAGTCCTCAAAGAAGGATAAAGTAAGAATGTGGTGATGTGAAAGAGCAAAGGAGTGGTCAAGGAAACATTTGATTTCCCTAAAATGGTTAAGGTAAGAGGCATTGCAATAACATCTTTCCAGTCTCGTTGGGAGGTGGTCAACACCTTATTGGTTATTATGCCAAGAAAATCCCATATTTTGGTATATATCGATCAGATTCTTAGAAGCCAAGAAATTAAACCAAGTCAACTTCTCATAACCAAAGATAATTTGACTTTTACCTGTTACACTTATGTATTCCTCAAGTAGCTTTGATGTGAACCTTTTCCCTATACATGGGCACTTTTTACTCTAGTTTTGGCTAGAGGTTTTTTCCCCATGTTACCACATACTTGATACTCTCATATGTGGTGGTACTTTGTACTTAGGGATATTATTCAGCTCTTACTTCAGTTCAGTTCATCGATCAATAGAGAGAGCTATTCTAGCCATCATCTTCTCCGTGTGTCTTGCTGCATTTGTGCTCTTTGTGTGTGTTTCTTGTGTGTCTCTCGCACTTCTACACACGCCCAACAGTGGTATCAGAGCAAGTTCAGCTTCTTCTCAAGTTTCCGCTTTTCGCATCGCGGCGCGCGCGCACTTTAACAGTGCAAATCGACTTCGTAGCATAGAACTGTGAATTTCAGCAGCCCGGAAACATTTCCACCAAGTGCGCTGAGGTTTTACCCCCATTTCAAAGCCATTTGTGGAGTCAGAATCGCCATCAGAGTGATGATTTGTGAGCTGAAATTTTAGCACTCATTTCAGTTTTCATCGAAGTGAAGACTTTGTCACATTCTTGTTCCTTAGTGAAATGGCGGGCATCCATGACTTGTTTGGCATGCTTCAAGCTGAAGATAAGCTTGATGGGACCAACTATCCGATGTGGTCTTACATGATGAAGCATGTTCTTGTTGCAAAACAACTTTGGAACATAGTGGCAGATGTAGATCGAAGACCGGCAGGTGCTTCTACTTCACAGTCTACTGTCACAGATGGAGCTTCTTCTTCGAGTACAGTGGTTTCTCCTTCTCCACCTACACAGGAACAACTTAGATGGGATGGAAAAGTGCTCAAGCTCATGCTTAGATTGCGCTTTTAGTGAAGCGTCATATAGTTCCACACATTCGGTCATGTTCTACATCACGACAGGCATGAGATACTCTTGCTTCTTTGTATGCCGTGCGTAATGAAGCACGTGTTGCATACTTGAGGAAGCAACTTGAGGATGTATGTATGGCTGAAAATGAGTCAGTGGATGTGTATGTGACACGCATAAAGGACTTGAAAGAGCAGTTGGCAAACATAGATGAGATTATTCTGGATGCATCACTAATTTCTACATTGTTGAAAGGATTACCGGAATCGTTTCAAAGCTTTGCTACTACACTCCGTTTGGTTGCAAAAGGAAATCCTAATATGTATGCATTTGATGAGGTTGTGTCTCTTCTTTTGCAAGAAGAGTAATCTAGAGTGAATAGGAGTGGTTTGATTGAGGGAACGCAAGCACTTGCTATCTCACAAAAGGGGAAAGCAAGTATGGTTTAGCTTTGGGTTTATCAAAACCAAAGCCTCAAGCTTCCTCTTCCACTCATTCCTCTAATGATGGTGATTTGCAAAAGAAGAAGAGATGCAAATATTGCCGGAAGGCTGGTCATACTATTGATGAGTGTAGAAAGCTTACTAAACACAATGAAAAGAAGAAGGAATCCGGCATGTCTATTGCTGAAAATTCAGCAAATGCAAAGAATGATGAAGCTAACATGGCTCAAGATTTTTGGGCATGTGTTGTTACATGTCATTATGATGCTTCTTTACATTCTAAATGTATGGTTGTGAGTGAGGCTGATTCCGATTGGTTCTTTGATAGTGGTGCTTCAAAGCACATAACATCATGCAAAAGATTTTTTGCCTCTTTGAAAGATGCACCTAAAGGAGGACATGTGGTGTGTGCAAACAATGCTATCATTGGAGTAGGACAAATTGAGCTTACAGCTGCAAATGGAGGTGTGATTCTCTTGAAAAATGCATTGTATGTGCTCGGTATCAAGAAGAACTTAATTTCAGTTCCGTTGATTGCCAAAGCTGGACTTCATGTACACTTTGTTGATGATAAGTGTATGGTTTATGATTTCAGCAATGGCGATGTTATTGTGATGTCCGGTACATTATGTAATGGTTTGTATCGCATGGATACATACAAGAGGGCTGCCTCGAATGCCTTAGTTGCTCATACTTCTTCCATGGCTGAAATGGAGCTTTGGCATGCTCGTTTTGGTCATTTAAACTTCAATAGTTTGCTCTACTTGCAAAAGAAGGACATGGTTATTGGTTTGCCTACACTTGAGTCCATTGAAAAGCATGCATGTGAAGGTTGCATTCTTGGAAAAATGCATCGTGCTTCTTTTCCAAAAGATAGTCACACACACACTACAAGAAAATTGAAACTTGTTCATAGTGATGTATGTGGTCCGATCAAGACTCCATCTTTTGGGAAGCATGTACATTTTGTTACTTTCATTGATGATGCTACTCGCCATACATGGGTGTATCCTATGAAAGCAAAGAATGAGGTATTTTCTTGCTTCAAAGCATTTTTAGCTAGTATGGCTGAAAATTTTTCTTCACAAAAGCTTTTGGCTCTACGCACGGATCGTGGTGGTGAATACATGTCACATGAGTTTAAGGCTTTTCTTCGTGAAAGAGGTATTTCACACAAATGTACGGTGCCATATACACCTCAACAAAATGGTGTTGCCGAGCGTAAAAATAGAACTTTACTTGAAATGGCACGATGTATGGTTAAAGGAAAGTTGAGTCGATTCATGCATAGCCCTGGCACTAAGCATTGGCAAGCGGTGAAACGTGTGTTTAGATATCTTCGAGGCACTTTGAGCTTAGGTATCTTTTATGGCAGAGATGTTCAGCCATGCTTGCATGCTTTTACAGATAGTGATTGGGCTGGTTGTTATGATACTCGCGTGTCCACTAGTGGTAATTGCTTTTTCCTTGGAGACACATGCTAAACTTGGTTGAGTAAGAAGCAACCTACAGTGGCGACATCGAGTTGTGAAGCTGAGTACAAGGTAGTTTTCACAGCGACAGTGGAATGTATATGGCTGAGACGCCTATTGATGGATCTTTGCATGGAGATTGATGCTGCTACGCATATTCTCACAGATAGTCAGAGTGCTTTGGCTGTTGCACGAAACCCAGTGTTTCATGCACGGTCCAAACATATTGAGGTGCATTATCACTATGTGAGAGAGCGCCTTCATGCAGGAGATATTGATTTGGTATATGTGCCTACACAAGATAATGTGGCAGACATATTCACCAAAGCTCTTCCACGGGAAAAGTTTGAAGCTTTTCACAAAGCTTTAGGCTTATTACCTTGTGGGGGCTGATCTGTCACTCCCTATATGTGTTCACATCATTTGCTCCAGGGAGGTTTGTTACACTTATGTGTTCCTCGAGTAGCTTTGATGTGAACCTTTTCCTGATACATGGGCACTTTTTACTCTAGTGCTGGCTAGAGGTTTTTTCCCCATGTTACCACATACTTGATACTCTCATATGTGGTGGTACTTTGTACGTAGGGATATTATTCAGCTCTTACTTCAGTTCAGTTCATCGATCAATAGAGAGAGCTATTCCAGCCATTGTCTTCTCCGTGTGTCTTGCTGCATTTGTGCTCTTTGTGTGTGTTTCTTGTGTGTGTCTCGCACTTTTACACACACCCAATACCTCCTTACAATCATGGATGTTGATGACCATGTTGAAGTCACCAAGGATCAAGAGAGGCCCATTAAGACTACCAAGCTCATTCCAACATTGACTTATAAGGCTATTGTTGTTAGTAATACGTCAGACACTCACAATAGCAATGTCTAGCAGACTACTGATAGTGATAGCTAACCACGAATGAGTGGGACTAACTTCATACTTACTAACAAGATAAGAGAGATGGGTTGAGATACCAACAACAATACCTCCCCTTCCATATTATGGTTGGCAGAGTACCAAGAAAACTAGTTAGAGGTGATTTTAAGATTTGACCAAACCTTATCACCCCTAGCCTTAATTTCTTGTAAGCACAAAATAATCGAGGCTAAAGAATAGTCTTTTAACCAAGTGTTAATCGCTTTAAATCTCACAAAGCCAAGCTTGCAAATGGGTTCAAGATTTCATATCTTGGAATGGTCAAGTACTTTCTTAGAATTGAAATTATTTATATAGAAATTGGTATTTTCCTAGCTCAAATGAAATACTTGTTAGATGTACTTTATAATTATGGTATGAGGGGATGTATGCCACTCTCACAACCTGAGGATCCAAACACTAAGCTATGTGCATGTGAAGGTCAGCCTCTTGAAGAAATTTCATCCTATAGAAACATAATTGGAAGTCTTAATTATGCTACAATTATAAGACCTAATTTTTCATATGTTGTAAGAGTACTGTCATAATTTTTTAATGCAACTACTAATGTTCATATGAATGCAGCTATGAGAGTGCATAGGTACATAAATTATACATCCATATAATTACCTTTACAAATATGGACCACAAACAAGGGCTTTTGTGATGCTGATTGAGTTGACTCAAATGAGGGTAGAAGGAGTGCATCTAGCTATATTTTCATGTGAGGTCAAAGATTCATCTCATGGATGGCCAAGAAACAACCTATAGTTGCATTGTCTTCTATTGAGGATGAGTATAGGGCTTTGAAACTAGCTACATGTTAGATCATATGGCTCAAGAAGCTCATATGGCTCAAGAAGCTCTTCAAAAACTTGTATATGGAAGAGCTACATGTTGCATTGTCATTGAGGATGAGTATAGGGCTTTGAAACTAGCTACATGTTAGATCATATGGCTCAAGAAGCTCTTCAAAAACTTGTATATGGAACAACCTATAGTTGCATTGTCTTCTATTGAGGATGAGTATAGGGCTTTGAAACTAGCTACATGTTAGATCATATGGCTCAAGAAGCTCTTCAAAAACTTGTATATGGAGGTAAACGAGATTACACTATTTGGAGATAATATATTAATCGATCATCTAGCAAGCAACGCAATGTTCCATGCAGTAAGCAAGCACATAGAGATCCATTATCACTTCATTAGAGACAGGGTGCTAGCAAAGGAAGTGTACATTATGTACATCAACACCAAGGATAAATTAACAAATATTATGAATAAGTTTATGGATTCAAACAAGCTACAAAAGTTCAAGGATAAACTCAATTTGAAGGAGATCAATGGAGACTAGTGGGAAGGGGGCAACAAATTGTTTCGTCTCACTAGACTAGACAAGATTTTGGAAATTATATTTTTTATCAAAAGATCACCCACATAGGGAAAGTAATACAAGAATATGCAACTGATACAAGAAGTCCCACAACCCAAGATTGATAGGTATGAATAACTAGACTAGATAGAATACAAGACATCCAACAACCCAGGACTATATGTATGAAACACTATATTTGAATGATAAGAACTCCCTTAAGGGAAATGAACTAGATACAAGAAATAACATGAAAAGATCTCATACTATGAGATTACAAGAGGACAAGAATAGATGTCCAAGAACTAGTCAAATGAGTAAGAAAACAAGGAACATGACAAAAAATGGAACTGAAACTCGAACTAAGTTACTTTGGTGATCAAGACTCCTTGAGCTCCCAGGTGTGGCATTGGCAAGATGTTCATATGTGAGTGAACTCTTGAATATATGTATAATCATTTATGTACACTTATGGATGCTTGTGACCATGTCTACGAAAATATCTTGTGCATGTGAACCCATATGAATGTGCTCATTTGTATGCAAGTGAATGCATCCATGTGTGTACATGTGCATCTCACCTAAGTATGTGATCTCAAAAATACGTGCCCAAATATACATGTATCATATCATGTAAATACTTATATCTTTGAGTGTTTTATATTTAGGTCCAAAGTATAAAAGGAAAAGACAAATAAAATAAATTAAAACAAAAATGAAATCTTACCAAAATAAAAGTAAAACGTAACAAGAATGTAAAATAAAAACGTTAGAAAATAAAAGTTAAAACGAAAACAAAAACATTCGAAATAAAACAATAAAGAACGGAAAAGAAAAACAAAACAAAAGTAAATGAAAAGATACGTCCTTGGGAATTGTGCAAGAAGCGACGCTCGTTTTGGGGCAGACTTTGCGCAGATGGGAGGGAGGCTCCACTCGAATTCGATTTGTGCTGAAAAGAATATTCGATTTGTGCAGATGGGAGGGAAGAAGAATATTCATGTCGAATCTGATTTGTGCTAAAAAGGTTCGAATATGTTTGATGTGCTTCTTGAGGACGTTAATTGATACTGTTGAGAGAGTGCGAAGGCTGATTACTCTCATTCAAATAGAGAAATGTTAACCCTAATGAGGGTTGCTCTGTGTAAGAAACACTATTTCCTTCACATTGTTTTAGATGAAGTCCTTTAATTTCATTTCCTTCAATGTGAAGAGGATTACTAATCATGTGAGATTTGAAGCGATTAACACTTGGTTAAAAGATCGGTCTTTAGCCTCGATTATTTTGTGCTTACAAGAAATTAAGGTTGGGGGTGATAAGCTTTGTTTGAATCTTAAAATAATCTCTAAACACTTTTCTTGGTACTCTACCAACCAATGCCTCGCAGCTTAACCTTTTTTGGGAAATCAAATGTTCCCTTGACCACTCCTTTGCTCTTTCCGATCACCACCCTCTTCCTTTATCCTCGTCTAAGGACTTCCCTATCAAAAGAGTCGGTTGGCCCCACTTAGATGTTTCCCTCCTTAAGCTCCCTTGTGTGGTCAATAAGGTTAAAAATGCCTTTATTCGTCACTTTTCCCACCATAGCACCTACTTCTTGGCTTGGGAACATGTTGTCAAGGATATCCAAAAACAATTTTGTCATTAAAGAGACTTGCTAAGAATATTTTGGCCACAAAAGACAAAAAATCGTGCATTTAATAGAAAACCTCCATTAGTCTTCTTCTTAGGGATCCTTCCTATGAAGACAAGCTCACGTATCTTCGGGTTTGACTGAAATTCAAAGATTATATTTCAACTAGTAGTGGTCTCTCCTCATGAGGAGAATATTGGGGTGGTCAAATGGATAGACCTGATAAGTAAATGTTTGATCTCATGAAAAAGAAGAAAAGTAAGGATTTTATTTCTATGCTCAAGAAGAATTGAGGAGGTGTGGCTATTGATTCTAAGGAGAACTTGCAAGAGGCATTATGTTTCTTTACCAACATTTTCTCTAGCAGTTCCAAGTGTAGGGAGGATATCCAAAGAGCCAGGGATAGAGAAGCAAAATATTCTCATCAGTTATGTTAACCGTAGTGGGTTCATAAGAAGTTTAGAAAAAATGCTTAAGCCTTTGGGTGCTAAAGAAAATGCTTAAGCAAGACGTTAATGGTGATATTAAGCAAGACCTTTATGGTAATAGCTTACTTTCTCTAAAACGGAAAAAGATGATTCCTCAAGGCCTAGTCTCTATGCCGGACGTACCGCTCACTATTGATGAGGTTAAAGAAAGCATTAGCAAATTGAAACCCTATAAGTTCCCTAGCATCGATGGTATTCCAAATGAGTTCTACATTGTTCTTAAATATTTCTTGACCCCTTATATTCTCTTGTTGTGGAAAGATACTTTCTCCAAAGGTACTCTTCCAGTTTGTAGCAACACTCATGTTATTAAGCTTGTTCATAAAATAGGTCCCAAAGATGATCTCAAGAATTGAAGAACCATTACTTGCTTGAGCTCAATTTACAAAATATTTGTTTCTACTCTTGCTAGGAGAATCTGTCCTATCATGGGTAGCATCATCCTCCCTAAGCAAAAGGGATTCTTAAGAGGTAGCTTCATTCTTGTCGGAGTTAGACGTCTATGGAAGCATGCGAACATCACAAGGAAGAAGAAGAAGCTTGGAGCACAACACACAATATTGAATGTATTACTAGAGAATGTACAAAGATAAGTATCCCATTAGGGCAATAGGCATATATACAAGCCGGGGGAAAAAAACCTCCTAAAGAGGGAAAAAAGTGCCCCGACAGTCCTAGAGTGTTCACACACATCACTACCTAAAGATATCAACAAATCCCCCCTGGGAGTGATGCGGTAAACAAGTAGCTCGACTCATGTATAAGGAAGTGCCAAGCTATGTGGAAATCACTCCACAAAAGGAAGTAAGCCCGAAGCTTTGCGGAAAGCTTCAAACTTCTCCCTAGGCAAAGCCTTCGTGAAAAGGTCTGCAATGTTCTCCTGCATGGGCACATATGCCAAGCTGATCTCCCCAACAGAGAACCTCTCCCTGACATAATGATAATGCACCTCAATGTGCTTAGTGCGAGCATGGAATACAGGGTTCCTTGCAACTGCCAATGCACTCTGACTGTCAGTGAAGATGGTGGTGGCAAAAGATTGAACAACACCCAAATCACCCATAAGGCGTCGGAGCCACACACACTCAACAATAGCTATGAAAGTTGCCCTATACTCAGCCTCACAATTGGAAGTGGCCACAGTAGGCTACTTCTTGCTCAACCAAGATATACATGAGCTACCAAGCATGAAGCAAAAGCCACTAGTGGACACACATGTGTCATAGCAACCAACCCAGTCAGAGTAAAAAAAACATGCAAATTTGGCGGTAGTGATCCCCCCTTGGGATAAAACAACCCAAATAGCCGAGTACCACTCAAGTAGCGAACGATGTGCTAACCCGCCTGCCAATGCTTGACACCTAGGCAATGCATAAACCTGCTCATTTGTGAGACAACAAACTGAATATCTGGCCTAGTAATGCATAAGTAAATAAGGCATCCAAGAGCCTGTTGATAGAGGACAACATCAAATGCATCTCCGGCATCATGAAGACTCAATCATAAAACTATCTCCATAGGAGTGGCAATAGGCTTACAGTTTTCAAGGCCAAAATGCTGCAATAATGTGTCAATATATTTCGTTTGTCACAAAGCCATTCCACCATCAACTTGCATAAACTGAATGCCCAAATAGTGATGCAAATGCCCCAAATGAGACATCTCAAATGAGGCATTCAAATCAGCCTTAAAATCAGCAATATGCTTCTCAATAGGACCAATAAGAAGCATGTCATCAACATAAACAACAATGATAAAAAAGACATCATTAGCACGCTTAACATATAAGGTGCTTTCAGTTGGACTGTTCTCAAAACCATGTGCAATCACATAGGCATCAATCTTCTCATACCAAGCACGTGGTGCTTGCTTTAAACCATATAATGCCTTCTTTAACCTGCACACTTGGTTTTCATGCCCTTTTAGCACGAAGCCACGGGGCTGAAAAAGATGCACTTCTTCATGCAAGTCACCATTCAGAAATGCAATTTTAATGTCCAACTGATGTACATTCCAACCATGATGGGCTGCAAGTGCACAAATGCTCTGAACAGTAGTCATACGGCATGTAGGTGCAAAGGCCTCATCAAAATCAATGCCTCTTTCCTGTGCATAACCCTTTGCAACAAGCCTAGCCTTATACCTGTCAACTGTTCCATCAGGTTTACGCTTCAGCTCGTATACCCACTTAGTGCCAATGGCCTTCTTGCCAGGAGGCAAGTCACATAAAGACCAAGTACCATTCTTCATTGTTGCATCATATTTAGATTGCATAGCAGCCATCCAATTTTCTGAGTTTTGTGCTTCATCAAACAAAACAGGCTCATTCTCATCACAGAGACTAGATGCAACCATAGCATAACAATCTGATGCAAAAGAGGCACCATGAGAGCCTGATCGAGTACGATATGATAGAGATGCATCTAATTTGCTATCATACACGGTCTGCACTAGCCATTTTGGCATAGTTCTTGCCTGCTCAATGTCAGCTCTCTCATCAATAAGTGCATCATGTACATCTGCATCAGAAATGGAATTATCTGCATCATCACATGAAATCTACAAAGGCTGAGAAGTTGCCTCATTAGGACCAGCACTAGACTGTCTACCTGTAAAAAGAGGCAGCAAAGTATCATACATGTCTTTGGAGCTAACAGATGTCTCCTTAGTACATGAAAGCAATGGCTGAATAACATCTTCCACAAAAACAATATCACAAATGTGTTTAGTCTGTGGATGATATAGACGATGGCCTTTACTTTCGAAACTGTACCCAACAAAAATGCATTTTACTACTTTATCATCCAATTTTCTGTGATGTTGTTCAAGCACTAATGCATATGCCAAACAACCAAAAACACGTAGATGAGCAACAGATGGCTTGCGGTCATGCCAAGCCTCATATGGAGTGATAGACTGCAACACTTTAGTGGGACACTTGTTTAGTATATATGTTGCACACATGAGAGCCTCAAGCCAAAAACTATGTGGTAAAGCCTAACTCTTGACCATACACCTCCCCATCTCCATGAGTGACTTTTTCTTTCGTTCAGCAACTCCATTTTGTTGAGGAGTATACGACACTGTACATTGGTGTTTTATCCACGTTCAGCCAGAAATGTATGAAAATCAGAAGACATATATTCCCCCCCTCGATTAGAATGGAGGGTGCCCATTTTACATGCTGACAGATTTTCAGCCAAAACCAAAAACTGTTTGAAGCACATGAACACTTCAGACTTTGCCTTCAATGGATATACCCATGCATGCTTGGAAAAATCATCGATGAAACTCACGAAGTAAAGATAATTCCCAAAAGAAGGTGTCTGCATAGGACCACAGACATCACAATGTACAAGCTGCAATTTCTTAGTAGCCCGAACTGAACCATCTTTTGGAAAGGATGAATGTTGCATTTTGCCCAAAATACAACCTTCACAAACATGTTTTCAGGTGCCTTAAGTTTGGTAAAAGAGGACACCATTTTAGATTTCTGCAAGCATAGCAAACTAGCAAAATTTCGATGATCAAAGCATGCATACCAAAGCTTTGCATCTGACATAGCCTGAGAATCATTTACTGCACATACCAAATCATTTACAGATCTTTCATAGTCTATGAGCTTATATAGCCCATGACATAAAATTTCAGAAGCAATAATCACATCGCGATTTGACAGACCATGAACTGTACACTTGCCATCAACAAATTTCACAACCAAGTCAATCTTGCCTAATGCAGAAACTGATAATAGGTTCTTCTTGATCCCTGGCACAAATAAAGCATCTGACAAAGTGAAAGAACTACCATCAAAAGTAGTCAAAATGACCTTGTTACCGTTAGTGTCCATGTGAAAGGCCAAATGGCCATCAGACACTTCTTTGTATATGTTCTTTAATAAAACATATAGTGGCCTAGTCAATCACAGACTGTAAGTTCGACCGCATTTGTAAGACCTAAGAAGTCTCTCTTCGTGCTCCCTGTGTACTGTGTTTTCTGCGTATTCTACAGCGTCTGTGCGGAGTACTGTGTGCGGCGTCAGGAGCTCGGTTTTCAACCCCGAGCATATCGTCGTGGAGCTCTTGAGAAGGAGAGTGCAGCGCGGTGCATCGCCATCGAAATACTTCACTGGTATCAGAGCAGTTCGAGGCAAAAAGCTTTGTTCCTTTTGTGCGAGCGAAGCGACCCCCCCCCAGGCTTTCTCCAAGGCTTACGACTAAGGTGGCGACCAAGGCATAGACCTTGGCATACCTTGTCATCCGAGTCACCGTTGGCGCCGTTGGCTGCGCGCGAGGGAGGACCTCAACGATCAAGGAATATAGAGGTTCGCAGTACTTCCCGGGAGATCACCCATCCCAGTACTGTTCCCCTCAGAGCTCGCTTAACTGTGGCAATCTCTTGCCACTAAGCTACACTCTTGTGGTGTTTGAAGAAGGAGAAAGACTAAGGTTGACATTACCTTGAACAAGTTTTGGTCCCTCAAAGCTTCATTTTTGCTTTTAAAGCCTATTTCTGAAGCAATTTTGGGGTGTTTTTGGAGCCATTTTGGAGTACTTTCGCACGTAGTTCTCTTCACACAGGTCCAAGAACATCAAGAAGAGTGTTCCTTGTACTTCTCAGACAATAAATATCAACCTTTGGGGCTGTATTTTCAGCCACACTCTTAAAACTACAGGTTTCTTGAGGGGTTTTCAGTTTTGGTGGGAGCAATTGCTGCAAATTTATGTAGGTTTTTAAAGCCTAAAACATCAGAGTTGACAGACACTTGCAGGTGTTATTGGCTAGTTTTTGGGCTGTGTATTCAGCCTTTTAGTATCATTTTACTGCATATATTGAGCACATACACACCATGTACGCTTCTGTGGATACCGCTTATGTACGTCCATGTGGGCATTGATATAGCGGTTACGTTCTTTGCATAAAGCCTTTTACGTTTGATAAAGAGGGTCGTGGTGAGGTTTTCTTAACTGGGAGACACCCAGATGTCGAGGTCTCTTTGGTGATGCAGGTGGAAGACTTACCCAGCCTCGCCATAGGAGATGTATGATAGTTGTTCATAGATGCTCGATAAGCCTAGTTGGCTTCTATTGGGTAACTGATTATATGCAGTGGAGTCAGTGATTCACTATGCAGGTAGACATGTCAGTACTTGTAGTTTTATGATACTTTGACACTGGTCATATGCTAATTTTGCAGAGGATACTCTGGCAAAATTTTTCTAGATTTCTGGTTTAGTCAATTATATAGAGGTCGATTTACTCCTTGATACACTTATTTGTTGGTGTTTGGACTCTTGTAGCTCCATTATCATTCTATTCAGTTCTCTATGATCATGGCATCAGAGGTCTCAGGCACATCCGGTGGATCAGGGTCTAGTGCTAGCGTTCCGAGGAGGAGCTATAACTTGCAGGGCAAAGACCATTTTGAGATCCGAAAATTTGATGGCACAAACTTTGCTCTATGGAAGAATCAGATTAAAGATGTGCTGATTCAAAGAAGGCAATGGAAGCCAGTAAATGGGATTTCAAAGAAGCCTGCTGACATGGATGAAGATGATTGGGATGAGTTAGATGAAATGGCCAGGTCTACCATTCGCTTGCACCTGGCAGATAATGTTTACTTTACAGTATTAGACTGTAAAAGTGCAGAGGAGCTTTGGAAGAAGTTATGCAATACATATGAAAAAGAGACGGCATCAAATAAAGTATATCTAATGAGAAAATTATACGACCTTCGTATGAAGGACACACATAGTGTTGCTGCTCATCTAAATGAGTTTGATGCCATATTCTCCCAGTTACAGGCTCAAAAAATGGATATGGACAATGAAATGAAAGCAGTATTGTTGTTATGCACCCTGCCATCATCATGGGATACATTTTGCACATCTATTAGCAATAGTGCACCAGGTGGTAAACTCGTCTATGATGACATATGTGGAGCACTCTTGAGTGAGGAGATTCGTAGAAAATCTATGGTTGGCACTCAGAGTGGAGATGCATATAATGTTCGTGATTCTTACCAAGGAAAGAATCAACAACGTGGCAGGAGCAAGAACAAGGAAAAGAATGGTCAACGGAATAAGAGCAGAAGTAAATCAAGGAAGAGGGATATTGAATGCCATTATTGTTATAAGAAAGGACACATGAAGAAAGACTGTTATGCATTAAAGAATGCTAAAGGTAAAGGACAGAATGTTGATGGGCATGTTAAACAGTTACCTGCACCATCTACTTCGACTGTGAAGATTGAAGAAATTAATGCTACTTCTGATGATGCTGATGTGTTGACACTTGATAGTACTATGCCATCTGAGGCACTTATGGCTGATTCTCTTTCCCACACCTGGCTGCTAGATTCTGGTGCTTCTTTCCATGTGACACCACATAGAGAATGGTTCTCTAATTATGCAGCAAAGTCTCTTGGTACCGTGAGACTTGGTGACTCTTACCAGTGTGATGTTGTGGGGATTGGAGATGTAGTTGTGCAGTTCATTGACGGTTCAAAATTTACTATGCATAATGTACGCCATGTACCTCAGTTATCACGCAGTTTGATGTCAGTTGGTCAACTTGATGACCTTGGTTACAAGGTGGTCTTCTATGCTCAGTCCTTTCGTATATCAAAGGGCAATATGGTTATTGAAAAAGGAAGGAAAGTTGGCTCACTTTACCCTTTATTTGTATCACAGAAAGAACACTTGTTAGCTGTTACTGAACAACCTATGGCTTGTATTTGGCATGGTCGTTTGGGCCATATATCTCGTAGTGGAATGGAAAATCTTTCTTGTTCTGGCTACTTACCTGTGTTATCTTTCTCTGATTTTTCATTTTGTGAGCATTGTCAATATGGAAAGCAAACCAGAAATGTGCATAAAACGCACATTGACTCTTCAATTCAGCCTTTAGATCTTGTTCATACAGATGTGTGTGGTCCTATGCCCACTAGGTCCTTAGGTGGTTCTCTTTACTTTGTCACTTTCATAGATGATGCTACTAGAAAAGTCTGGGTATATCCTATCAAATCGAAGGATGATGTATTCCCTACTTTCAGAAAATGGCTTGCTTCAGTTGAGACTGAAAAAGGAACTAAGCTTAAGGCTTTACGTTCAGATAATGGGGGTGAGTATACCTCACATGAATTCAGCCTTTTCTGTCAGTGTAGAGGGATTCGTAGAGAGTTTACAGCTCCTTATACCCCAGTACAGAATGGTGTAGCTGAGAGGATGAATAGAACTATTCAAGATAGAGTAGTCTCTATGTTGCATCATGCAAACCTCTCACAAGGTTTTTTGGCAGAAGCAGTATTGACTGCAGTTCATGTGATTAACCTTTCACCTAGTACTGCCAAAGGTCTGAAAGTGGCACAAGAGTTATGGACAGGGAAACCACCATATTATGATCATCTTCGAGTTTTTGGGTGTGAAGTATATGTTCATATACCCAAGAATCTTAGACAGAAGTTGGACCATAAGTCAAAGAAATGCATTTTTCTTGGATATGGTCGAGAAGGACAATTTGGATATCGCTTATGGGATCCTGAAACACGGTCAGTGATCAGAAGTAGTGATGTCATTTTTAATGAGTCTAAGATGCATAAACAACCAATTAAGGAGGTTGAAGTGAGAAGAGGGGTGTTTGAGGATACTAGTCCTCCGGTTAGCATGCATAAAAATGCTGTACATAGGGATGTTCAAGAGAATGTCCATTCAGATCAGTCTGCACATGTTCCTGTTGAGCAACCATTGAGACGTTCTACACGTGTCTCATATCCACCTGATAGATATGTTCCAGGTTTAGATTTTTTTATGCTAACAGATGCCGGTGAGCCCTCTTGCTACAAAGAGGCTATGCAGACAGAGGATCATGTCAAGTGGGAGCGTGCCATGAAGAGTGAGTTGGATTCTATTCACAAGAATGGTACTTGGGACTTAGTACCTTTGCCAAAGGGCAGGAAAGCTTTACCATGTAAATGGGTATATAAGCTGAAATTCACATCAGATAGTGCTTCTCCAAAATATAAAGCACGACTTGTTGCAAAGGGTTTTAAGCAACAACATGGTGTTGATTTTGAGGAAATCTTCTCTCCAGTGGTCAAGATGAATAGTTTGCGCATGTTGCTTGGATTCGTTGCAATGGAGGACTTAGAGCTAGTCCAAATGGATGTGAAAACAGCTTTCTTGCATGGAGATCTTACAGATGAGATCTATATGGAACAACCAGAGGGTTATGTAGTTCCTGGCAAGGAAAGTCTAGTTTGTAAGCTCAAGAAGAGCTTGTATGGACTTAAACAGTCTCCTAGACAATGGTACCAAAAGTTTGATGCTTTTATGAAGTCCCAAGGCTGTTCTCGGAGCAATGAGGATCATTGTCTCTACACAAAGAGATGTTCTGATGGCAGCTTGATATGCTTGATACTTTACGTCGATGATATGTTGATTGCTGGGAAGTCCTCTTATGATTTGTCAATTCTCAAAACGAAGTTGAGTCAGACATTTGATATGAAGGATTTGGGGGATGCCAAACATATTCTTGGCATGCGCATTACTCGTGATAGGAGTAAAAGATGCATATACTTGTCTCAAAGTGAGTACATATCCAAAGTACTTCACCGATTCAATTTGCAGGGTGGAAAGGCATTGAGTACACCTTTACCCACATATGTGAAATTGAGCAAGGATGACTGCCCCAAATCAGATGAGGAAAAGGAATTCATGACCAAAATTCCCTATCAGTATGCTATTGGTAGTCTCATGTATGCTATGGTAGCTACGAGACCAGACATTGCATTTGCAGTGGGAGTTGTGAGCACATATATGTCTAATCTTGGCAAGAAACTTTGGGAAGCGATCAAAATGATTTTGAGATATTTGAGTGGCACTAACGAAAAGTGTCTATGCTTAGGTAGAGGGAAAGCATCCATTATTGGTTACACAGGTTCTGACTATGCTGGTTGTGTAGACAATCGTAAGTCTACATTAGGGTACATTTTTCATTTTGCTGGAGGTGCTATCTCTTGGAGATCTCGTCTTCAAGAATGTACAGCTGTTTCCACCACAGAAGCAGAGTATGTTGCAGCAAGTGAGGCATGTAAGGAAGCATTGTGGCTTTCTCGTCTTGCTTGTGATATGGGTTTGCCTCAGCATGTACCTCACTTGCTCAGTGATAGTCAGAGTGCCATTGCTTTGGCTAAGAATCCGGTCTATCATGCAAAGACCAAGCATATTGAGGTGAGGTATCACTTCATTAGAGATTGCTTAGCCACTGAGAGCATTATTCTTGAGAAGGTTCACACTCGAGATAATGCTGCAGATGCTTTGACTAAAGCTCTACCACAGGATAGCTTTCAACACTGTTGTCACTTGATGGGGGTTACTTGATTCTTGATCTTATGCAGTCACTTGTATACTGTGTAACATGCCCATCAGGTGGGAGATATAGTTTGTATACTTACACTCAGGTATTCTTTATCATTCTTTCTTTTTTCTCCCATAGTTACTCTGGCCATATTGTCCTTTAGTGGGAGATTGTTACCGTTAGTGTCCATGTGAAAGGCCAAATGGCCATCGGACACTTCTTTGTATATGTTCTTTAATAAAACATATAGTGGCCTGGTCAGTCACAGACTGTAAGTTCGACCGCATTTGTAAGACCTAAGAAGTCTCTCTTCGTGCTCCCTATGTACTGTGTTTTCTGCGTATTCTACAGCTTCTGTGCAGAGTACTGTGTGCGGCGTCAGGAGCTCGGTTTTCAACTCCGAGCATATCGTCGTGGAGCTCTTGAGAAGGAGAGTGCAGCGCGGTGCATCGCCATCAAAATACTTCAGACCTTACCAACTCCCATAACAGGATAAGAGGAGTTGTTGGTGCATGTAACAGTATTCCGTGTAGGGGCAGGCTCGAGTGAAGAGAAGAAACTGCGCTGCGAGGTAATATGTTTGGTTGCCCCATTGTCAAAATTCCAAACATTTGAGTCTACTGTAGACATGCCCTGCTCATGAGAAGATGGGTCAAAACCGCAGACAATAGTAAACATCCATTCTTCTTCCTGCACAAGATTAGCAGACTCTGTTTTTGGTGTAGAGGCCTTTGCAACAACCATTCCAGCCTCTTTCTTCTTTGGCTCTTTAGCAGCCAATTTTGGACAGTTCTTTATGATACGATCATTCCCTTTATAGTACTTACAAAACAATTTCTGCTTTTCTGATTTCTTCTTGTCTTTATCTTCCTCCTTCGAGTATGCAGAATTAGCAGATTTCTGCTTACTACTTGAAGAGCTCCATTTTCCTTTGCCCTTCTAACTAGCCAGGAAAGCTTGATCTGCAACTCGCATAATGGACCTGTTCTGCCTGGATTGATCTCCCTACAACAGAACAGAGACTAACACCTCAAATGATAAGGCATTTGGATTGCCTTTCATCATCATCCGAAGAGTAGAAGCAAAACTCTGATATGAATCAAGAAGACCATTCAAAACGGTCTGCACAATCGAGCTATCTGGTATAACCTCATCAGCAAAAATCAACTGTTCCTTCAAGTCTTTGATCTTCGTTAGGAAACTGTCCATAAAATCACCTTCATTCACGTGCTCACTTTCCAACTGTTTTCAGAGGTAAGCAACACGAGCCTCATTCCTAGCTTGGTACAATGTGATAAGTGTATCCCAAGCATCCTTAGCTATTCTGCAAGAGCGAATGTGAGGAATAATGGCACATTTGACAGACAAAGCTATCAATGTATGTGCCTGGGCATCTCTACCATCCCAGTGAATCTGCTCTATAGTAGATGCAGCAGAAACTACAACACGAACAGGAATATGCAGAATATTATCATCTTCGACACCTTCTGCATCAGCTACAATACCTGCAGTTGTAATAGTTGTAGGTATGATATGACTTTTTTCGACACCTTGCACAATGTTCCATAATCCTTTTGCAACCAACACATGTCGCATCATATAAGCCCATAATGGGTAGTTGGTACCATCCAACTTATCCTCAACAGCCAATATACAGAATACATCATTGCTTTCAGCCATGGTCAGTGACTAAAATACCTTGATGCAGAAAATTGACTGTATCTCAAAAAGTTGAATAGAATTGCCTAGAGGAATTTGCTAGACCTGTAGCAGACTTCGAGATGCTTATACTGGCGAACAAAAAGTAGTATATACCTTTGGCACAAAAAGATGAAATAGCCTGCAAAAGTGCTTCAATAGTGCGTTCGGAGGCCGAAACGAGCTCAGATCGCGATTTCGGCACCACAAAGCGAAGATGCTTTGATTTCGAAAACACGCTGAGTATGGTCACCAAAACTCATGTGATTTTGAGACTGCAACTAGAGGAGTGTTCACGGCGCCCTAGATGAAGCGACGACCTGCTCTGATACCAATTGTTGGAGTTAGACGTTTGTGGAAGCACGAGAACAGCACAAGGAAGAAGAAGAAGCTTGGAGCACAACACACAATACCGAATGTATTACTAGAGAATGTACAAAGATAAGTAGCCCATTAGGGTGATAGGTGTATACACAAGCCGGGGGAAGAAAACCTCCTAAAGAGGGAAAAAAGTGCCCCGGTGGTCCTAAAGTGTTCATACACATCACTACCTAAATATATCAACAATTCTGGACACCATTGTTTCCCTTTGGGAGGGCATGGACCATACTAAGGAGTCCATCCAATATTTGTTTTTAATCGGCTTCGATAAAGCCTATGATAGGATTGAGTGGGACTTTATCTATCAATCCCTACATGATGTTGGTTTTGGTAGAAGGTTCAGTAAAGCTATCAGTACTTTGTTACGGACATGCATACTCTACGATTTCCATTAATCGTGACCTCTCTTCCTCCTTTACAATCCTGAGACCTATTAGGCTAGGCTACCCCTTATCCCCCCTTCTATTTGCCATTGCTCGTGATTCCCTTTGCTATCTAGTTAAAGAATCCATGATCTTGACTCTATTTAAGGTATTCTTACCCGAACAAAGATGTCCCTATGGGGCACCAAATGTTTTCTGATGACATGAATATGTTCATGAGAGCTAATGAGAATTCGGCTTCATCTTTTCTCAAGTATCTTGGGACTTCTTGTCTTGCTAGTAGATCAATGATTAACCATATGAAAACTACTTTTAAATCTTCCATTCACTTTATCCCTCCTTGTATTAGAGATAAGACTTGTGTTATCATAAATAGTGGAGCAATTTTTAGATTGTTATGTATTCCTAGGGATTTCAAGTTTCCTTTAACAAAAGATGGAATTGGATTCTGATTAAATTTAGAGGAAAGATATTCATGAGGTTTGGGATGCAAAGGTCCGTTCACCACCGTGTGTTTTTCCTCAATCATTATATTTTGCCTAGTGTGACCTACTTCCTTTCCTATTAGAAACCTTTCAAAAAAAACCTTAATCAAAGTATAGCCTTGGCTAGAAAGTTCATGTGGGGGTTAATTAACAAATCAATAAACTCCCCAAAGTTTCTTGGCACATATGCTGCCTCCCTAAACATGAGGGAGATCTTGGTATCATTTGTCACATTGAGATGGCTAGTAATCTTATAGTCAAATGGATTTGTAGGGATTTAGAATCCAATGATTTTTGGGCTTGGTTGATAAAAAGGAATTGTCACTTGTTTTCTCTAAAAGATTTTAAAAGTTTGAATAATCATAACGTTTGGGATGTTGTTGTCTCTCCTCATATCTTTAAACCTATGGGCCGTACTCTTTGTTGCAAAATGTGGGAATCTTGGATGGAATTAAAAAAGGTGTACTCTCCTTTTATTGATTTTACTACTAACAAATCTTTCTTTATTGAGGAATCTCTGTGGATGGGTTGGATTTCTTTATGGAAAAATGTTATGGTGGGAATAAAAGAACACAAATGCTTTAAAAATGATGGTAAAAGTTGGTCTTGACTTTTTGAAGATGGTGAGTATAATTCCGAACATAGTATCTTCTTACTTACTTCTTTATCTTCTGCTTAAAAATAGGTTATCATGCAGCGTGGAGGATTTGACTCGCTTATTTGTCAACTTTCCTAATGCTCAGAGACTTTCGAGACCCATCAAAAACATTGTTTTTCCCTCAGAGCCAATAAGCTTGAAGATTGAGAAATACTTCTTGGTGATTGTAACAAGTTGGACTTAGGGCTTTGACAGCTATGGAGGGCCCACTCCTTGTGGACTATTTGGACGACCACAGACAAAAATGTTTTCTCGAAGAAGTCTTCCTTTTCAAATGCTACCCACCTATTTTCACTTAGATCTATTGTGCTCAAAAGCCTTATGGCCATTCAGAAGACTTTTCCTCATGATATCCAAATAGCTAGTGTTATCAAACATTGTAAATCTTCCTCTTGGAGGAAAACTACTATATCCTTGTACTGCAAATATAGATTTTGCATTATCTTTGATTTAAATAGTTTTATTTGTGGGCCTAGTGGAATTCATTCTACCCAAAAGGCTTATGATCTCCTCACTAGAAGAATTACTAGGACTATTTGTGTTCATGCCCCTGTACAAATGTAACATTCTTCACTTTTATTAATATACTTCCTCTTGTCTTCAAACAAAAAGGTATTCTTCTAGTAGTATTACTTTTTTTGTTATGATTTCATCACCAACAAATAACATAATTCTTTGTGATTTCTCATACTTATAGTATTCACTTATCGTTTGTGGATAAAAATTTATATTACGGTGTGGCCCCACCAATATGTCTGTATTGAACAACTTCCTAACTGAAGATTGAAGATTTTTTATAATTTGTTTCAAATCCTTTACATTTCTAGATGTAATCACATACAATTTATTTACTATTTAAACATCTTGATTTAGATGTTTTCAATTACTTTCACCTATTTCTATTCATCTATCGATTTCTCCAAATGTTTTCTTACCACGGAGATGCATTCACAACTTGCTAAGTTCTGAACAATCTATGATCTCAATCATTATTTTGTTCTGAAATGTATTAATTGTCAAGTATCTATGACAATATAGATAGTACTTAACATGAATTTTATCGTGAAGTTTGTACTACACAACGGATAAGATTGCTATAGAGTTCAAATCATGGTTTCTACACATGAAATGCATATGATTCATGTTTTTTAGCTTGATTTTTGGTAATAGATATTGAATAGTTTTTCTTCTTCTTCCCAACAAAGTGTATTCATGTGGTCTTATTTTACAATAGACACACATAAGAGAAATTTTGGCTATGTTTTCTTGACTACATAAGATTTTAATGTATCACATCTGCAAAGTGCTATTCGAGTCTTTTGTTCATCAGAGACACATTCGTTAGTTCTTTTATCAAGAAAAATAAGAAAAAATTATAAGTTCAAATCTTTTTAATAAAGAAGGTAAAGGTTTTACTTTAATTGTTTATTACTTTGAAAAGCGAAAAGCTTTCATTCAATTTCAAAACATTCTTTAATATTGATTTAGAAGGAACAAAGACTCAAAAACTCTTCCATGATTGAAATTAAGTCTTAACGAACGATCTTTGATGACAATGAATGACCTTTGAATGAATATGATGAATTGTTTGTTTCCAAAGAACATGAGCATATGATAAGGTTGTGCAACTAATCTAATCATTATTCTTGAGTTTCCATCTATCACTGGAGCATCATCTCTAGACGCATTAACATAGACCACAAGAACCTTGTGTGTAGGCTTGGATCCGCATGAAAACAATGTAGTAAAATGATGGTTAGTTCCTTCCTCAATCTGAAAGGAGAGGAATCATAATCCTTGCCCAAATTACTTTCCCTCAACCAGGTAGGTGTACATGCATGCCTTGTACCTATGGACTAGTGCGGTGGGTGGATTTCTTTGGTGGTCTTACCTTCATCACTTTCCTTTGGAACTTTTATAAATCTCGATCTCCATACAAGCTTATCTTTTTGTACATCTTGTACCCTCTTGGAAATGTAAAAGTCTAGGAGTATGTAATAGAGTTCCTACCTCTATCTTGAAAGGGTCCGAAATTAGATTCATCTTCCACTTCAATAGAAAGGATAGGAATCTTTCGATGCTCTTTAGACTTCTATACTCCTTTTTCAAATATACTTTATTTCTATATGTGTGAACTTATCAAAGTGGATCTACTTAATCCTTGCCTAGACATGCTCAACTACAAGGAGACGTTCCACTTTCTCCTCATTTCTTGGAAAGTTAGGTGGACTATATCAATCAATCAGGATAGTCTTCAAGTATTTTAAGTGATAGACAATAAACATGGTTAGATCATGATTTCTTTTCCTTAGTTTGACCCTTGGAAGATTTCCTTGTTCTTCTAGGCCAATTCTTCATGTAAATGTTTGATCTTCGATACTTTATAGATCCAAGGACTTGCAATCATGAATCTAGAAGTTTTAATTACTTGGTAGACCATTCTTCTTAGTACTAACTGTCTTCAACCAACTCTAGCTCATACCATAGATAGTTCAATATACTGACCTCAAAGGTCACCAATACTTTGCAAAGAGGAACAAATCGTTTCTTACCTAATCAATTCCTTCAAATCCTCATACTTATTGAGGAACAATACTTATCAAGACATCAAGATACATTTCCATTAGTCAAGCAAACCTTCTTTCTAGTTCCCTATCTCGTGAATAAATTTAAATGATTCAAGTTTTCATTCCATTTACTTCTACGTTCTTGCAAGAAAACATACCTCTTTCTTCTCAACATATTCCATACCCTTCTAGGAAGTTAGTGGAAATTCTTGAATCACTTGTTCACATCATCCAAAGATTCAAAGAATAATCTTTCACATATTATTCTATCATTCGAGTATTTATAATTGAATAGGCTTGAGTTTTAGCAAGCTCCTTGCTTTTGGAGTTTAACTAAAAAAAGTCCCTAAATTTCTTATCCTCTTCCTATATAAATTTATTACACAATCTGAAGTTATGTATTCTACTTAGAAAAATACATCTTATTTAACAAGATCAAGGATAACCTTATCTAAGGTAAATGTAGCTTTGTTCCATTTACTATGTTGTAAATACAACCATGTATCGGTTAAAGGAGGTACACCTCTACACATTTTAATGAACCTAAGACCTTACTCTCAATGGTCTTATATTAAGGCTTATTTGGATGTTTTGTATTAAATCTTGAGTCTCTTTCCTCTCTGGACATCAAAGAAAATTCTCAATAGGAGTGTGTTTCCATTGTCCCATGTGAGCGAGTCCTTTCTCCAAACCATAGAACTACATCCCTTTTTTTTGATATATTTCAGTAGTTATGTTTGTGAACACACATAGGACCATTGCAATACTTTTTTCCTCTTTAGGAGTTTTTTTCCCTTGGCTTGTATATATGCCCATAACCCTAATGGGTGACTTATCTTTGTACATTCACTTGGTTATACATTTAGTATTTTGTGTTGTGCTCCAAGCTTCTTCTTGTTTTCCTTGTGCTATTTGTGTGCTTCCATAGACCTCAAACTCCAACAATTGGTATCAAAGAAGGTCACCAATTCATCTAGGGCATCATCAACACCCCTTCGGTCATAGTCTCATAATCTCATGAAAATTGGTGAGCATACTAAGGGTGATTAGGAATTCAAAATTGCTTCTGTGAGTGGCATCAAAGTTTTGATATGAGCTTGTTTTGGCCTCCAATTGCACTGTTACAATGCCTATCTAGGCAATTTCATCCTTTTGTGCCAAACATATATATAGGTTTTGCTTTGCTAGTACTAGCACCTCAAAGTCTGCTATAGGTTTAGTAGAGGTCAACACAATAGTTCTGTTCAAATTTTTGAGATACAATCACTACATTAGGGTATTTTAATAAGTGGCCATGGCTGAAAGCAATGGTTTATTCCATATGTTGGTTGTTCATGAGAAGTAGGATGGTAACAATGACCCATTATGGGCATTTATGATGCATCATGTATTGGTAGCAAAAGGAACATGGAATATTATATAGGTTATTGAAAAATGATCTAGTACACGTGCAAATACACTTATTGAAGGTGATGCAGATGGTGTTGAATATGATGATCTTTGAATTCCTATTGGTGCTACAATTCTTGATGCACATACTGTAGAGAAACTTTGTTCGATGGAAGAGATCCTCACAAACATGCATTGATAGCTTTGTGTGTCAAACATATTCTTATTCCTCACATATTCTCTTTTCTTTTGAAGATCATTTTAGTAAAGCAAAAGATTCCAAGATGAATCATTGGCTTAGTATTACTTGACTCCTTGACAAGAATCTAAAGTTCTTGAAAGAAAATTCTCCCTGGATGAGAGACTGGAATCTTTCAAGTAATTTTAATAGCAAGTAGTTCGTAAAAATTCCCAAACCATTGGTATGGGTACTTAAGTCCAAATAGTAATATAACCTAAAGGTGTATCAAAGATTCTTAGCTTTGGAATCTGAGAGGCATCAATGTATGATTGGACTTAAGTTGAGGAAAAGATCTCTAAAATTCATATGGGTAAGCGAAGACGCTTTTGTTAGTTTAAGAAATCTTAATAATAAAAACTAAGCCTTTATTTTGGTCGTAAAGTCAAACAGACTTGATCAAGCTTGGCCATGATTGTCCAAGAACATGCGATTGGAACTGCTCTAAAGATTGCCCAAGTATTGGTAATAACATTCGTTTTGGAAATTATTCACTCAATTTTCATTTATTCAATGGAAAATTGTGAAAAGAGTAAGCTATTCCAAGTCTAAATAGAGTGAAGGAATTCCAAGAATGTAGTCTACAACCGTGAAGATGGTACTTGAAGTCTGTGGAAGGTAAAACATAATGTTTGCCTATCCTTAAAGGGATTTTTGGTACAAATCTAGAAAGCATGAGCGGATGCTTAGACTTACACAGTAGAGAGATTCCTGTAATGTCTTGGCCAGGATAAGTGCCTAAAGCATCAGTAAGAAAGGAATCTAAAGATAAGAAGTAAAAAAAAAGCTCTTGTCACTACACATTGGTCAAGAATCAACCAATTGAACTTGAATATATGAAAATTCAAGTACTTGGAATTCTAATTGGTTTTCATTTAAAAACCCTAGCAAAGAGGAATAGATATTCTATCAAGAGGTTTTCAAGTTTTCAAGGCAAAGCACGTGATTATGTGATGATCATGTGAATGAATCAAAACCTAGAATATCTAGTAATTCCTGAACTTCAAAATTCTTGTAAAGAATTGAAGAAAGAAGGTACTCTATCAAGATATATTTAGACTTTAGGATAAGTATCACCCACACATTAATGGGAATATAAAATAGGGTGGAATGGGATAGTAACTTCCATGATCTTCTTGAAAGTTTACTCATGAATAGTAACTTCCAAGATCTTCTTGAAAGACTTCAAGCTTAAGTGTTGTTGATTCTAAAATATTTAATAAATATTTGAACAAGTAGGACTTTGACATTGAAATGATCGTTTCAACTAAGCAATAGTTGATCTCAACCAATCATCACAATATGGACAAGCTTTATAATCCTTAGTAGCTGTTTCTCCATCATGAAAATGATAAAAATATAATTAGATTAACTCATATATATTTGTATGCATATTAAGTAAAAAAATTACATCAATACCTGAACAAACACCATATCTTAGAAAATTATGAATAGTCCAAGCCACAGTATCACGAACTGTAACATATCTTTCATTAATGCTTTTTGATACATCAATGATACTAATGCCTCTCCATAACTCTTAGAGAGCATCAATGAGAGGAGCAAGATATATATTCATATCTTTAACTTATCTTTTTCTTGGGATTAAAAGTGAAAGTATTGAATGTTCCTTTTTAATGCTAAGATATGGCGGAATATTATAGTTTATGACTACCATTGGCCATATTAACCACTTACTAGATTTCATGGAGAATGGATTAACCTCATCTAATGCAACTCCTAACTTTAGATTATGTGGTTTTTGTGCAAAATCAAGCCATGTAGAATCAATATGCTGAAAAGCTACACTAATTGTTGGAATTTTGATTATTCAATCAATAGTTCTATGATCATGTCCACATGTCAAAAGCTTTGATAATTTAGGGATTTGAAACATATGTTTAATCTGTGGAGCCAATGGAAAATATCTCAATATCTTTTATGGGATTTTACCTTCTTCATCTTTACATCGAGGAGATTGAGATTTTGGATATGTCAAAGAGTTTGCATATTCACCTCTATTTAAAATACAATCATTAAGACGTGCATGTATACATTGATAATCTATACCAAGATTGTTGATTATCTTCTTCATTTCATCATGTGAGGTAGGAAGAATATATGTGAGGTAGGAAGAATATTCTGACTTAGTAAAAACTTTTCGGATAATAACTTGTAAGTTCATGAAAAAAAGTCATATTAATAAAAATAAATAAATAAATATACATACATACACACACACATATATATATATATATATATATGTATATATATATATATATATATATATATATATATATATATATATATATATATATATATATATATATATATTTATATATATATATATATATATATGTATATGCATATATATGCATATGTGTATGCTTATGTATATGTGTATGTGGATGTGTATATGCATGTGCATACATATATGTATGTGTATGTGTATATGTATGTATGTGTATATATGTTATGTATATGTGTATATGTTATGTATATGTGTATATGTATGTATGTATATGTATGCATGTGTATGCGTATATGTATGTATATGTATATATGTATATACATATGTATATGTATGTATGTATGTGTAGATGTGTATATTTGATTATGTTTCTAAGTTTCTTTTTGTTTATTATGGTATGTAGACTTTCATATAGATATCTAGACCACTGAATCATTTGGCTGTCTTCCATTTTATAGTCAATCAATTACCTTCCTTGCTAACTAAGACCTAGATATTTGTTTACAAATATAAAGCATCAGTTAGCTATGGAGGTATTAGGTAGTTTGGAAAATAGGAGGAGCAAATTTATTTGGAAGATTGTGAAAGATGGACGAATAGTTTTAAAGGACGGTCGGAGAGAAAGAGTCCATTCAGTGCAAGTTCTTGTTCTTACCTTAGCTAAGGTAAGAAAAAGAACTTGCATTGAATGGACGCTTTGTTTCCATCCATCCTTTAAAATTATTCTTCCATTCTTCAAAATCTTCCAGATAAATTTGCTTCTCCCATTTTCCAAATGACCTAATACCTCCATAGCTAACTAATACTTAATATTTGTATGCAAAGTTCATAAAAAAGTTAGCAGTGTAGGTATTAGGTCGACTATAATAGGAGAAGCAGATGTGTTAAGAAGATTCTAAAGGCTGAGCGGACAAATCCAAAGGCTAGATGGATAGAATATCTTCAATGCAAGTTCTTGTTCTTACCTTAGCTAAGGTAAGTACAAGAACCTGCATTGAATGGACACTTTCTTTCTGCCCATCATTTAAAATTATTCTTCCATCCTTCAAAATCTTTCAGATGAATTTTATTCTCCCATTTTTCAAATGATCTAATACCTCCATAGCTAACTAATACTTAATATTTGTATGCAAAGTTCATAAAAGAGTTAGCAGTGTAGGTATTAGGTCGACAATTCTAAAGGTTGGGTGGAAAATTCCAAAGGCTAGATGGACATAATATCTTCATTCGATACAGGTATGTATAATTTGAGCTTATTTTCATAACATGTGTATGTATGTATATATGTGTGTAGGTTTATATGTGTGTATGCATTCATGTATATGTGTATGTCTATGTATCTATGTATTTATATGTACATGTGTATGCATATATGTATACATAGATAGAAAATTAAAAATTATACCTTAAAAGTACCGAAACAAATACATTACTCCATCCAAAATGATTTTGAAGATTGAGGATAAGTAAGCTTGCACTTAGTCGTATCAAACGACTTTCTTCATAAACATGCTTTAGACATTCCTCTCAAAGATATTTCTCATTTTTAGAAATATCAATGCTCTCACTGTTAGGTTGATACCAATCCTCAATAAAATCTACCATGCCATCATCTTCATCATTGTTGCAAAAATCTTGTACTTTATCTTCTTTGGACCTTGCATATTCCACATGATCACTTTTGCATAGCCTTCTCATAGAAGCTTTTGATAAGCAAGGTCTTACTGGAAACTCTGAATGGTGTGGTGGAATATCATCCACATCATACGTTGGAATGTACACACATGAATAAAATAATTAATTATAGTTTTCCAATGCAACACAAGATAGGTGGATATAAAGTTTTCATTCTCTCTCTAGCTAAAAGGTGCTTTTGGAGGTCTAAGCCATCCATAATTCAATAATAATTCATCATCAGCATGTAATGAAGTAATAACTATGTATCTTGCTACATCTTTACTCATGTATGGTGATTCATGACTATTTTCACGCTCCTCAAATGTGCAATTAGTACTTGAACTATTATGTAGCCCTCGACTACTATTTATTAAACCTTCTATATTTCCATGCATGTAAGGTCTTCCATAAATATATAATATTTCATTTTCAGCATGTGAAATCCATTTACTTGTAAGAAATGTTGCATTCAAGCATATTCCATAAGTACTTATGCTTTGAACATAACGTGCAAGTCAATGCTAATCTCCCTATCTATATATAGGACCACAAAATGACATAAGAGTGACTTCAAAGTTCGAAGGCATATATAAATCCTCTATAATAAAGAGACCACGACCATCACTAGTAATAGTGGATGAACCAATCATATAGAGAGTACCCCAAAAGTGAAAAACCTCTCCATCTAAAGGAAGGGGTCCTCTATTCCATCCTCCATATCTTCTTCTATCATATGTTTGTATTAGAGAACGATCACGAGGTAGCAATGGATAATCTCCAACTGTTTCAGTCTCTAAACCAAGTGGTAGAGGATTTCTAGAAACCTCTGCTTGTAATTGATGAACAACAAGTCCATGACATGTATGAGGTATATTAGTATTATGAGTATAAGAATTATTATCATCATCATCATCATCATCATCATCAAGAAAATATTCTTGTATATCCACAGTAATTTGATTTTGTATATAGTTTTAAAATAAAATAATGACATTAATTTATAGAAAAAATACATACCCAAGCATTATCACATTGACCAGGTGGTGGTGCACGCTCAAAAGTATCATACTCTGCCTCATGTTCAATACATTCTAATCGTGTTCTTTGATACGTGCCATAGCAAAACTTACACCAACATATAATATGCTCTTGATAGTAAAATTCATCACAATTCTTATCGTAGGACACATGTGAAGTCATTGCATGGATATGAGGTGGTGAAGTGCCCTCTGATTGATCAAAACCTGATTAGAACAATTAAAAAAAGCATATATCAGTTATGTATCTATCAAATATGTTTTAAATTAAAAGTTTGATATACTTATAATATATAGTCTTTGCATGATTAGGAAACGGTTGGGGAGTTCCATCTGATTGATCGGAATCTACGAATAATGGTATTAGATATGAACAATCTAATTATTTACATACATAAACATTTACATATACACATTTACACATACAACCATATTCATATATACACACATACATATTCTTGTGGGATAAATGCAGGTATTTTGTATGAATATGTCGATGTATATATGTGGATATGTATATGTGTATTTATGTATGTATGTATATGTGTACATGTATGCATGTACA
>CM035416.1:195792616-195870116 GCA_020310875.1 Ceratopteris richardii | reverse complement strand
AAACGATTTATCAAATCATAAAAGGTTTGATTCTTTTTACTTATCTAGGTAATTTGGGCTTCCCAAATTTCTCTAGCCAAGTTAGCTTGAGATAAGACCAAGTCTTTTCCATTTTAGATCCCAGCTTCCTCGTGAATACTTACACATGGGATTTATATGGGATCTATAACTCATACCTTGATGAGTTATATCTTGTGTAAGTCTCCAACATCCTTTTGATCTTTCAAAACCTTTCCTTGTGTTCTTCTTCTAAGGGCCAACAACTATATGTCATCCCTTTGAGTTAGGTTGTATGGCATATCTTCCAATTAAATTTCCTAATTAATCGTACCCATTCTCAAGTACTCTACTATAGATATGCTTCAATTCCTTGACTATCTTATCTCTTGTTTACCATCAAATTGAAATTCATTCATGAATTCATTTTTTGCATATCTATTGCTTATTTTATTTTTGAGTTTAAATCTCAAATATAGGGCACTTGATATCAAATATACTCCTTAACTTTCATAGAGGGGTCAAGGAATGCATCTTTTTTCTTTGAGGTGTCATATCTATGATACCTTTCTTCCCTCCTTTAAGATTTTTCATGCATGAAAACTTTAGGCTTTAAGAAAATTGATACTCATCCCATTTTTCCCAGACCCAATTAGAGCTTTATTAATGCTCATATCTTCTTTTCTTTTCAAGCTAACTAAACAAGTCATAGAGTATCTTTGAATTCAATCTTCCATTATCTTTGAGTTTGGTGTCCCATACCGAGCTAGTATTCTCATACTAGATACTATTTGTTGACATAACTAGGTAATGTGTCAATCATAGGATTAGCCAAATGATTATATATTTAACCATATTAGTAGATTGATTCTTACTCATAGAGCATATTCTAGAGTAGTAGTATTTAGAGTTTCTTTCAACCCTTTAATCTTCCTCTTCTCTAGATATGCACTAATGAGTTACAACTCCACTATGAAAGCAATTTTCTTTCAAAGCTCTTAATGGATCATAGTTCTTATAGAAAAGGGAGAACCTTATTTGGGAATAAATGTGTTTCTTCAAAATCATGACATGGTTAAGACATCTCATGTCCTATGTGTTATTTTATGTCAAGTTTTTCTCTATTGGTTAATCATTGTTCTCAATGATCATAGCTTTGAACCTCCAAGGGATTTTGAATTTCTAGTCATCTTTCCCAATTATGAGAGATTTCTTTTAGGCTAACCGATCACTATGTTCAAGGTTTCCAAATTCTTATTATTGTTCATAAGAAAGGACACATCATATGACATAAGGCTTAAGTCCTTTGGCCTTGTTGAACAAGCATGTGTGCATCGGACTCATAAGGTCCTATGCACTCATGACAAGTGAGACTAGCTAGCCCTCACATGTTCAACAAGTGCATATAGTGGTGGTTTGATGCACACATGAAATTATCAAACCGAGAGTACGACCCAATCAACTTCATGGAAACATGTGCTTTAGTGATTGTGGATGTGGGAATGGGTCAAGTAATGCATGCACAAGTGTGTATCCACCTTACATGAAATCTTCTACATGTGGGTATGTGCTACGAAACTTGATGCAACAACAAACACAAAACAAGTGATATCTCCTAGCTTCAATACCTGAATATGACCAATACCAAGTTTGTCTCCAAATTCTCAACGAGACGCATCCAGGGGGAAGTGGCAGACAACACCTTTGAGCATACATTTCATGCCTCAAATACACATACAAACTCACGAAGAAGAAGGAAGATACACAAGCAAAAAGAAGGAAACTTGAAATTTAGAAGCTAGTCACTGTATTATGGCAAGAAGTCTTTACAAATGAGTCACAAAGTGACTTATACACCAATGCCCTAAATTTGATCCTTTCACACATGAGATCAGCACTTTCTCTGGAAATCTCTAAATTCCTCCTATTGTACAAGGATATTGTTACAATCTTCAACTAGCATGCATCTAGAGGACTACTCTAGTGCAATTACAAAACCTTTTAGTGTTTCATGATGGAGAATATGAAAAAAAAGGAAATTTCTCAAAAAAATAGTGGGTTTGCTCTTCTTATCCTCTTCTCTTCACTTATTTCTTTCTCTTATCTTTAGTCCTCTACAACATTCTCCCCCTCTTAGTCTTTATCGTCTTCTAGCTAAGTATCTAAGGCTTTCTCTATGGACCATTCTTTGGGGGATTTGCCCAAGATGATTATACATCTACCTTCCAAATCTTCCAAAGGGCATAAAAAATTCTAATGTTAGGTGTACCTCGAAATGGTTAGTTATTTACGCATTCTAGCATGATATGGACATATGGCCTTCAACTACATTCATTCAACTTCGTTTCGAGGAGCCTTATCATAGCTCTTGTCTCATACCATATAGCTCTTGTCTTATACTCACAAAATACTTAAACTACGTGGCTTACACGTAACAACCTCCCATAATATTGGTCTTTTCAAGTTCTAAACCTGTCTCAAAACTCAAGTAGAGCCAAATAAAAAAAAAAAATCAGAAAAAACGTGTGAAACAAGACCACAAAGAAAAACACAGAACCTAAGTTTTGAAAAAGCAAGATCAAATCAACTGTGTAAGGCTCAATTTACACCGAGTGCTGCTTCCAAGTCAAGCTGGGTATGCTGGTCATGTGGTAGACCAGATGGACTGGGCAAATCTAAGAACATGATATAGGAAAGCGACGACAGGTATCGTCTCGTGAGCAAAGAAGTTTCTGGCCTAAATTTCAAGCGTATCCGTGTTGGCAGTTGGAAAGCTATGTGAGAACACTAGAAAGACTTGTATACAGGAACCCATCTCTTCTCAAGCCTGCGCTGCCGCTGTCGGAGACCCTCACATTCTCTCTCTCTCTCTCCCCCTCTCTCTCTCTCTCTCCGGCATCGCTCTTCGTCTTCTCCCTTCGCAAAGGGAGTCTCTCTCTCTCTCTCTCTCTGGAACAATCACGACGCTTCTCAGCGCTTACCGCTCAAGGGAAGGCTCTCTCTCTCTCTCTCTCTCTCTCTCTCTCTCTAATACATGGATTCATCGAAGTCTACGGAAAAGCTATCCAAGCTATCATTTCATCCACATCGGATGCGACCACAGAGACCGTCGTGCTCAACAGCACTTGCTGGACAATGGCGTTACGCAAAAAGCATCGGGACGTCTGGGAAGGACTCACCTTCACCATTGCGCCAGGCGAGTCATTGCTGGTGCGATGGACAACTCTTGACCCATGGGAACGCCTTGGCGCGATCGTCATGAGTGACGCATCGAAGCCGTCAAGGTCTCGATCGTGCGCACTTCTCATCGCGGCACATACTCTCGCCCCCAGCAGCACCGTATCGATTCTCCACTCCTCGAACTCTCTCGAGGCTCATTCAGTCCCGCGTGAAACCCCTGAAAGGTGGGGATCATCGCGGTGTGTGTTAAGTTGTCTATCTCCATTTCAAAGATAAAATGGTTGTGCTCGCCTTCAATGTCCAAAGGAGGATTAGTGAAGTCAACGAGTAACAGCTCTCTTGCTGTAATTCATGGGAAGAATAGTAATAATCGCATTAATATATTTTCCATAATATATTAATTACTTAAACTTGTGAATGTCTTAATAAAAAAAATTTATCATAACAATATTAGACTAGAAACACGATCTTTGATACCATGTATAAGAACGATCTTGTATGCATATATAGAGAATTCTCTAAAATGCCGAGTTCTCATCAATTGCCATTTCTTGTGGATAGCTAGTTTAATACTCTCTCTTGCAGCATCTCGTTTGTATGCACGAGAGCGCAAATTGAATGATCTACTGTGTGTTATGACTATTCTTAAGACTATGTTCAAGCTTTCAATGATTATATATATATATATATATTTTTTTTAGTGACATCAAATAACTCTTCACATGAATGTACCTGTCTCAAGTAGAGAGCACATATGTCATACTAGGATCTTAGAAGCATTAGTAGGTGTGTTTATCCATCCTCTATCAACAAACACTTCATCTAATATAGGGACGAATATCTATAGAGCTAATATCATTTAGAGATCTCCTTCGATCTTTGCAGAACCTAAATTAGAGAGATATTCCTACAATATGTATACGTAATTAACATTTAATTTACACATCGGATTATACAATTCTAGATGCTCGAAGGCATACTATGGAACTACCTCTATAGAGGCAAAGGCATACTATGGAACTCCCTCTACAGGGGCACAAAACGTTAAACAAAGAAGATTCTTCCACAAAAATTATGCTCACAAAATATGAAGAGGCATGGCTTGCACCTTTGCACAAACTAGATAGAAAAAGAAAAAAAACAAAACTATGGGGAATTATAGATTGCTTGAAACGGAAATAAGAACAAGGGATAATGACCTAGTCGTTTGGAAGTTAGTTACCTTCTCCACATGTTGATTATTTCATGGGCTATTGTGGTTCTTCCCGATGCATGAAAACGACTAGGGAACTTTCTTTATTTAGGGGGTTGGTTCCTATGTCCTTATACTCAAGATTGATAGAACATGCAAGTGAGTAGATGTGAATAGGATGTACACATGCTTTCACATTTCCTTAATCTATAGTAACTATCTCTACCACCAAAGCTAGCATATAACTACCAATCACATTGGTGCACTTTTCCATAATCAGTAAACTTGACTAGTTTGGGACATCAATTGATGATAAGTCTTATAAATTCTAGGATCCCCTTTGAATGCTTCAATTTGGTTTCTTTTATAAAGCATTTTGACACAGTTCGTAATGATAACATTGAGATTTTCTAGAGTATTAGACAAGCAATTCACTTAGCATAGTGGTTAGTCTCAAGGATGGAAAGGACGGGGTCTTGGGTTCGATCTCCATGAGTGCCTTGGCGAGAGTATTTTGAATAAAGACTCTCAATAGCTTTCTAGAAGCATTCACCCGTATAAAGTCAAGAACAAGGGGATTTAACTCAAGCGGTGATTACACCTAACACTAGACTCTAGTGCAAGGAGTCAAATAAGTGGTGGAGGTTTCAAATGCATATGAGGACTCTAATTATCTCCAAGGATCATTGTTAGCCTAGGAACCTGTATAATAGCAGGCTGGGTGGAGTCACATGTCATTCCTCTAGTGTGTGGGGGAGGTTAAGATACATTGTTAGACAAGTAATTCACTTCACCAAGTGGTTAATTTTCAAGGATGGGAAGGATGAGATCTTGGATTCGATCCCCACGAGTCCATGGAGAGATTATCTTGACTAAATGAAGTATTGCGATGGTGATGTTCCATGGTGGATTTCCAACTTTGAAAGAGCATCACGATAATGCTTTCACATTAGTGAAACATGGCTTAGGGCGACAAATGATCTATAGAGATCTGTAGAACACACAAAAGTACATACTATATAGAGAGAGAACCCCACAACTTTCAGAGGTTTCACAAATGTGGTTACACTCACAGTCACTGAAGAAAATAAGGGCAAAAACTAACCCAATGGTAAATTTAAGTTGAAGTTAAGAACATAAAATGATTATTAAAGCATTGAAGAAACATAAAAATAACCCTTAAATTGTCAAACCCTAACTCATACTGATGTGTGTTTTTGCCATACCCATGATAATTCTTTGGGACTCTTAAGCATATTTTCACCGAACCCATGATTCCTATTGCAAACTCTAAAGAATACTTTTGTCATGATTGAGTTATGTCTTCGCCTTCTATACGGGTGACTTCCATAAACGATAAGGAAAGCTTTACTGAAGTTATGGTAAATGTGCTCTGCAAAGGTTTTCTTTGTGTGTTATACCTAAAGAGACACAAAAAGATAAACAAAGGCATACTATGGAACTACCTCTAAAGAGGCACAGAAAGATAAACAAAGAAGATTCTTCCACAAAATTTATGCTCACCAAATATGAAAAGGTAATGGATTGCTGGCACAAACTAGATAGTAAAATAAGAAAAAAAAACTATATTCAATATTAGATTGCTTGAAATGGACATAAAACAAGGGACAATCACCTAGTCGTTTGGAAGCTAGTTACCTTCTACACATATGGACAATTTCATGGGCTAGTGTGGTTCTTTCCTATGCATGAAAGCTACCCATCACATTGGTGCACTTTTCCATAATCAATAAACTTAATTAGTTTGGGACATCAATTGATGATGAGTTTTATAAATTCTAGGATCCCCTTTCAATGCTTCAGTTTGCGGTTTTTTTTATAAAGTATTTGACACAGTTCAAGTAATGACAACATTAAGATTTTCTAGAGTATTGGAGAAATAAGTCACTTAGCATAGTGGTTATTTTCAAGGATGGAAACGAAGAGGTCTTGGGTTCAGTCCCCATGAGAGCCTTGGGGAGAATATTTTGAATAAAGAATCTCTAAAGCCTTCTAGAAGCATCCACCAATATAAAATCAAGTATAAGGGGATTTAACTCAAGTGGTTATTACACCTAACACTAGGAGACTTTAGTGGAAGGTGTTAAAGCAGGGATGGAGATTTTAAATGCATATGTGGACTCTAATTAGCTCTAGAGTTCAATGTTAATTTCATGCACATATGGACAATTTCATGGGCTATGTTCGTTCTTTCCTATGCATGAAAACAACTAGGAAAATTTCTTAATTTAGCGGGTTGCTTCCTATGTCCTTATACTCAAGAATGATAGAGCATGTAAGTGTGTAGATGTCAACAGGACGTACACATGCTTTCACTTTTCCTTTATATATAGTAACTATCTCTACCACCAAACCTAGCATATAACTACCAATCACATAGGTGCACTTTTCCATATTCAATTAACTTTACTAGTTTGGGACATCACTTGATGATGAGTTTTATAAATTCAAAGATCCCCTTTGAATGCTTCAATGTGGGTTTTTTTTTATAAAGTAATTTGACGTAGTTGAAATAATGATAACATTAAGATTTTATAAACTTATTTGATAAGTAATTCACTTAGCATAGTGGTTAGTGTCAAGGATGGAAAGGAAGAGCTCTTGGGTGCCTTGGGGAGAGTATTTTGAATAGCCTTCTAGAAGAATCCACCAACATAAAATCAACTACATGGGGATTAAACACAAGTGGTGATTACATCTAACAATAGTATGCTCTTGGTGCAAGTTGCTAAACCAGTGGTGGAGGTTTCATATGCATTTATGGACTCATTAGCTCGAGAGTTCATTGTTAATTTCATGCACATATGGACAATTTCATGGGCTATTGTGGCTCTTTCCTATGCGTGAAAAAACTAGGGAATTTTCTTAATTTAGGTGGTTGCTTTCTATGTCCTTATACTCAAGATTGATAGAGCATGCAAGTGAGTAGATATCCAGAGCATGTACACATACTTTCACTTTTCCTTTATATATAGTAACTATCTCTGCGACCAAACCTAACATATAACTACCAATAACATTGGCGCACTTTTCTATAATCAATACACTTTAGTTTGGGACATAAATTGATGATGCATTTTATAAATTCCAAGATCCCCTTTGAATGCTTCAATTTGGGTTTTTTTAATAAAGAAATTTGACACAGTTCAAGTAATGATAGCATTAAGATTTTCTAGAGTATTAGACAAGTAACTCACTTAGCATAGTGATTATGTCAAGGATGGAAAGAAACACGTCTTGAGTTCAGTCCACATGAGTGCCTTAGGGAGAGTATTTTGAATAAAGACGATCTATAGCCTTGTAGAAGCATCCACCTACATAAAATCAAGTACAAGGGGGTTTAACTCAAGCGGTGATTACATCTAACACTAGTAGACTCTAGTACAAGGTGCGAAAGTAGTGGTGGAGGTTTGAAAAGCATATGTGGACTCTCATTAGCTCCAAAGGTCATTGTTAATTTCATGCACATATGGATAATTTCATGCACATATGGATAATTTCATGGGCTATTGTGGTTTTTTCTTATCCATGAAGACAACTAGGGAACTTTCTTAATTTAGGGGGTTTCTTCTTATGTCCTTATACTCAAGACTGATAGAGTATGCAATTGAGTAGATGTAAAGAGGATGTACACATGCTTTCACTTTTCCTTTATGAATAAGAACTATCTCTACTACCAAACCTAGCATATAACTACCAATCACATTGGTGCGCTTTTCTATAATCAATAAACTTGACTAACTTGGCACATCAGTTGATGATGATCAATTTTATTAATTCTAGGATCCCCTTTGAATGCGTCAATTTGGGTTTCTTTTATAAAGTAATTTGACAAACTTCAACTAATGATAACATTAAGATTTTATAGAGTATTAGATAAGTAATTTTCTTATCATAGTTGCTAGTGTCAAGGATGGAAAGGAAGAGGTCTTGGGTTGAGTCAGCATGAGTGCCTTGGGGAGATTATTTGGAACAAAGACTCTTTATAGCCTTCTAGAGGCATTCACCTACATAAAATCAAATACAAGGGGATTTAACTGTGATTACATCTGACACTAGTAGACTTTAATGCAAGGTGCCAAAGCAGTGGTGGAGGTTTGAAATGCATATGTGGGCTCTAATTAACTCCAAAGGTCATTGTTAATTTCATGCACATATGGAGGATTTCATGGGCTATTGTGGTTCTTTCGTATGCATGAAAACAATTAGGGAACTTTTTTAATTTAGGGGGTTGCTTCCTATGTCCTTATACTCAAGCTTGATAGAGCATGCAAGCTAGTAGATTTCAAGATAATGTACACATGCTTTCACGTTTCCTTTATATATAGTAACTATCTCTACCACCAAACCAGCATATAACTACCAATCACATTGGTGCACTTTTCCATAACCAATAAAGTGAACTAGTTTGGGACATCAATTGATCATGGGTTTTATAAATTCTAGGATGCTCTTTGAATGCTTCAATTGGGGTTTTTTTAATTTAAATTAGTAATTTGATATATTCCAAGTAATGATAACATTAAGATTTTCTAGAGTATTAGACAAGTAATTCACTTAGCACAGTGTTTAATGTCAAGGATGGAAAGGAACAAGTCTTGGGTTCAGTCCCCATAAGTGCCTTGGGAGGAGTATTTTGAATAAAGACTCTCTATAGGCTTCTAGAAGCACCCACCCTCATAAAATCATGTACAAGGGGATTTAACTCAAGTGGTGATTACATCTAACACTAAGACTCTAATGCAAGCTACGAAAGTAGCGGTGGACCTTTGATATGCATATATAGACTCTAATTAGCTCTAGAGGTCATTGTTAATTTCATGGACATATGGATAATTTCATGAGCTATTGTGATTCTTTCCTATGCATGAAAACAACTAGGGAACTTTCTTAATTTAGGGGTTGCTTTCTATTTCCTTATGCTCAAGATTAATAGAGCATGAAAGTGAGAAGATGTCAAGAGGATGTATACATGCTTTCACTTTTTCTGTATACATAGTAACTATCTCTACCACCAAACCTAGCATACAACTACCAATCACATTGGTGCAGTTTTCCATAATCAATAAACTTGTTTGGGACATTAAGCAATGATGATTTTTACAAGTTCTAGGATCCCTATTGAATGCTTCTATTTGGGACTTTTTTTTATAAAGTAATTTGACACAGTTCAAGTAATGATAACATTAAGATTGTCTAGAGTATTAGACAAATAATTCATTTAGCATAGTGGTTAGTGTCAAGGATGGAAAGGAAGTGGTCTTGGGTTCAGCTCCCAAGAGTGCCTTGGGGAGATTATTTTGAATAAAGCCTCTTTATAGCCTTCTAGAAGCATCCATCCACGTAAAACCAAGTACAAGGGAATTTAAGTCAAGTGGTGACTACATCTAACACTAGTAGACTTTAATGCAAGGTGCTAAAGCACTGGTGGATTTTTGAAATGCTTATGTGGACTCTAATTAGCTCTAGATGTCATGATTAATTTCATGCACATATGGAAAATTTCATGGGCTACTGTGGTTCTTTCCTATGCATGAAAACAACTAGGGGACTTTCTTAATTTAGGGGGTTGCTTCCTATGTCCTTATACTCAAGATTGATAGAGCATGCAAGTGAGTAGATGTCAAGAGGATGTATACATTCTTTGACTTTTTCTTTATATATAGTAACTATATCTACCACCAAACCTAGCAGATAACTACCAATCACATTTGTGCACTTTTCCATAATGAATAAACTTGACTAGTTTGGGACATCAGTTGATGATGAGTTTTATAAATTCAAGGAATCCCTTTGAGTGGTTCAATTTGGGTTTTTTTTATATAAAGTAATCTGACATAGTTCAAGTAATGATAACGCTAAGATTTTCTGGAGTATTAGACAAGTAATTCACTTAGCATTGTGGTTAGTGTCAAGGATAGAAAGGAAAACGTCTTGGGTTTAGTCCCCATAAGTGCCTTGGGGAGAGTATTTTGAATAGTGAACCTCTATAGCCTTCTAGAAGCATCCACCCACATAAAATCAAGTAAAAGGGTATTTGACTCAAGTGGTGATTACATCTAACACTAGTAGACTCTAGTGGAAGGTGCTAACGTAGTGGAGGTTGGAAATGGATATCTGGACTCTAATTGGCTCTAGAGATGAAGATATGGAGAATTTCATGGGCTATTATGGTTCTTTCCTATGCATGAAAACAACTAGGGAACTTTCTTAATTTAGGGGGTTGCTTCCTTTTTCCTTATACTCAAGATTGATAGAGCATGTACGTGAGTAGATGTCAAGAGGATGTACACATGCTGTCACTTTTCCTTTATATATAGTAACTATCTCTACCATGAAACCTAGCATATAACTACCAATCACATTGGTACACTTTTCCATAATCAATAAACTTGACTAGTTTGGGACATCAATCGATGATGAATTTTATAAATTCTTGGATCCTTTTGAATGCTTCAAAGTGGGTTTTTTACTTCATAAAGTAATTTGACATAGTTCAAGTAATAATAATATCAAGACTTTTGAGAGTATTAGACAAATAGTTCACTTAGCATAGTGGTTAGTGTTAAAGATGGAAAGGAAGAGGTCTTGTGTTGAGTCCCCATGAGTGCCTTGGGGAGAGTATTTTGAATAAAGACTCTATAGCCTTCTAGAAGCATACACCCACATAAAAGTAGGAACAAGGGGATTCAACTCAAGTGGTGATTACATATAACTCTAGTAGACTCTAGAGCAAGGTGATAAAGTAGTGATGGAGGTTTGAAATGCATATTGGGACTCTAATTAGCTCTAGAGGTCATTATTAATTTCATGCGCATATGGACAATTTCATGGGGCATGGTGGTTCTTTCCTATGCATCAAAACAACTAGGGAACTTTTTGAATTTAGGGGGTTGCTTCCTATCTCCTTATACTCAAGATTTATAGAGCATGCAAGTGAATAGATTTCAAGAGGATGTACACATGCTTTTAATTTTCCTTTATATATAGTAACTATCTCTATCACCCAACCTAGCATATAACTACCAATCACATTGGTGCACTTTTCCATAATCAATAAACTTGACTAGTTTGGGACATTAATTGATGACGAGTTTCATAAATTCTAGGATCCATTTGAATGCTCCAATTTGGGTTTTTTTTCTATAAAGTATTTGAAATTATAGTTCAAGTAAGGATAACATTAAGATTTTCTAGACTATTAGATAAATAATTCACTTAGCATAGTGGTTAGTGTCAAGGATGGAAAGGAAGAGGTCTTCCCTTTAGTCCGGATGAGTGACTTGGGGAGAGTATTTTGAATAAAGACTCTCTATAGCCTTATAGAAGCATCTGCCCACATAAAATCAAGTACAAGGGGATTTAACTCAAGTGGCGATTCCATCTAACACTAGTAGACTCTAATGCAAGGTGCTAAAGGAGTGGTGGAGGTTTGAAATGCATGTTGGGACTCTAATTAGCTCTAGAGGTCATTATTAATTTTATGCATATATGGACAATTTCATGGGCTATTGTGGTTCTTCCTTATGCATGAAAACAACTAGGGAACTTTCTTAATTTAGAGGGTTGCTTCCTATGTACTTATACTCAAGATTGATAGAGCATGCAAGTGAGTAGATGTCAAGAGGATGTACACATGCTTTCACTTTTCCTTTATATATAGAAACTATCTCCACCACCAAACCCAACATATAACTACCAATCACATTGGTGCACTTTTCCATAATCAATACACTTGACTAGTTTGGCACATCAATTCATGATGAGTGTTATAAATTCTAGGATCCCCTTTGAATGCTTCAATTTGGGTTTTTTTTATAAAGTAATTTGAAATACTTCAAGTAATGATAAAATTAAGGTTTTCTAGACTATTAGACAAATAATTCACTTAGCATAGTTGTTAGTGTCAAGAATGGAAAGGAAGAGGTCTTCGGCTCAATTCCCATGAGTGCCTTGGGTAGAGTATTTTGAATAAAGACTCTCTATAGGCTTCTAGAAGCATCCACCCACATTAAATCAAGTACAAGGGGATTCAACTCAAGTGGCGATTAGATCTAACACTACTAGACTCTAGTGCACTACTAGACTCTAGTGCAAGGTGCTAAAGCAGTGGTGCAAGTCTGAAATGCATGTTGGGACTCTAATTATCTCTAGAGGTCATTATTCATTTCATGCATATATGGACAATTTCATGGGCTATTGTGGTTCTTTCCTATGCATTAAAACAACTAGGGAACTTTCTTAATTTAGGGGGTTGGTTCCTTTGTCCTTATACTCAAGATTGATAGAGCACGCAAGTGAGTAGATGTCAAGAGGATGTACACATGCTTTCACTTTTCCTTTATATATAGTAACTATCTCCACCACCAAACCTAGCATATAACTGCCTAACTAGTTTGGGACATCAATTGATGATGAGTTTTATAAATTCTAGGATCCCCTTTGAATGGTTCAATTTCGGTTTTTTTTCTATAAAGTAATTTGACATAGTTCAAATAATGCACTTAGCATAGTGGTTAGTGTCAAGGATGGAAGGAAGAGGTTTTGGCTTCAGTCCTGATGAGTGCCTTGGGGAGAGTATTTTGAGTAAAGACTCTCTATAGCCTTCTAGAAGCATCCACCCACATAAAATCAAGTACGAGGGGATTGAACTCAAGTGGTGATTACATCTAACACTAGTAGACTCTAGTGCAAGGTGCCAAAGTAGTGGTGTAGGTTTGAAATGCATGTTGGGACTCTAATTAGCTCTGGAGGTCATTATTCATTTCATGCATATATGGACAATTTCATGGGGTATTGTGGTTCTTTTCTATGAATGAAAACAACTAGGGAACTTTCTTAATTTAGGGGGTTGCTTCCTATGTCCTTATACTCAAGATTGATAGAGGATGCAAGTGGAGTAGATGTCAAGAGGATGTACACATGCTTTCACTTTTCCTTTATATATAGTAACTATCTCCACAACTAAAGCTAGCATATAACTACCAATCGCATTGGTGCACTTTTCCATAATCAATACACTTGACTAGTTTGGGACATCAACTGATGATGAGTTTTATAAATTCTAGGATCCCCTTTGAATTCTTCAATTTGGGTTATGTTTATATAAAGTAATTTGAAATACTTCAAGTAATGATAAAGTTACGATTTTCTAAACTATTAGACAAATAATTCACTTAGCATAGTGGTTAGTGTCAAGCATGGAAAGGAAGAGGACTTCGGCTCAGTCCCCATGAGTGCCTTGGGGAGAGTATTTTGAATAAAGATTTTCTATATCCTTTTAGAAGCATCCATCGACATAAAATCAATTGCAAGGGGATTTAACTCAAGCGATGATTACATTTAACACTAGTGGACTTACTGCAAGGTGTTAAAGCAGTGGTGCAAGTTGGAAATGCATATTGGGGCTCTAATTAGCTCTAGAGGTCATTATTAATTTCATGCACATATGGACAATTTCATGGAATATGTGGTTCTTTCCTATGCATGAAAATAACTAGGGAACTTTCTTAATTTAGGAGATTGCTTCTTATGTCCTTATACACAAGATTGATAGAGCATGCAAGTGAGTAGATGTCAAGAGGATGAGCACATGCTTTCACTTTTGCTTTATATATATTAATTATCTCTGCCACCAAACCGATCATATAACTATCAATCACATTGGTGCACTTTTCCATAATCAATACACTTGATTAGTTTTGGACATCAATTGATGATGAGTTTTATAAATTCTAGGATGCCCTTTGAATGCGTCAATATAAGTTTTTCTTTTTATTATATAAAGTAATTTGACATAGTTCAAGTAATGATAACATTAGGTTTTTCTAGAGTATTAGACAAGAGTTCACTTAGCATATTGGTTAGTGTCAAGGATGGAAAGAAAGAGGTCTTGGGCTCAGTGCCCATGAGTTCCCATGGGAGGGTATTTTGAATAAAGACTCTCTATACCCTTCTAGAAGCATTCACCCACCTAAAACCAAGTACAAGGGGAGTTAACTCAAGTGGTGATTACATCTAACACTAGTAGACTCTAGTGCAAGGTGCCAAAGCAATGGTGGAGGTTTGAAATGCATATTGGGAGTATAATCAGTTCTAGAGGTCCTATTACATCTAACACTACTAAACTCTAGTGCAAGGTGGTAATGGTGGAGGTTTGAAATGCATATTGGGACTGTAATTAGCATACCATTTTAAAATTTTACCTTTGAACTTGTTAAGAACCCAATCCCACCTCTGACTAAGAGAAATATGGAAACCCATAAGAATGCCCAAGAGTCTAAAGATTTCCCCATCTTTAATAATATCACAACCAAGGGCTTTCATACATTCAGGGATAGTGTTATTAGACTACCAAGAAACTTGCTTAGAAATAATTTTAAGATTCGAACAAAGCTTATCATCCCAGCCTTAATTTATTGTAAGCACTAAATAATCGAGGCTAAAGACTAGTCCTTTAACCAAGTGTTAATTGCTTTAAATCTCACATGATTAGTAATCCCCTTCAACGTGAAATGAAATTAAAGGACTTCATTTAACATTTTCTTTATTTGAACGAGAGTAATCCGCCTTAGCTCTCTCAACTGTATCAATTAGCACTCTCTCAGTAATCAATTGACGGAAACATATTGGAACCTTTTTAGCGCAAATCGAATTCGACATGAATATTCTTCTTCCTTCCCATCTGCGTAAATCGAATATTCTTTTCAGCACAAATCGAATTTGAGCGAAGCCTCCCTCCCATCTGCGCAAGCTCTCCCCCAAGGACGTATCTTTTCATATACTTTTGTTTTTCTTTTGATTTCATTCTTTTTTTTTGTTTTTCTTTTATTATCATCCTTGTAAGTTCTTTTCCTTTGTTTTGTTTTACATTTTATCTCTCTTTTCCGTTCTTTATTGTTTTGCTCCGAATGCTTTTCATTTCGTTTTAAATCCTTTTATTTTCTAACGTTTTTATTTTCCCTTCTTGTTACGTTTTCCTTTTATACTTCGGAATTAAGGCTTTACACATATATTAGGTCAAATACAAAACACTTAAACATGTAAGTATTTCACATAAAATCCATACATACATGGTATGATACATGTATATTTGGGAACATATTTTTGAACACACATACTTCGGTGAGATGCACATGTACACACATGGACGCACTCACTTGCACACAAACGAGCACATTCATATGGGTTCGCATGCACAAGATATTTTCGTACACATGTTCACATGCATTCATAAGTGCACATAAATTATTACACATATTCAAGGGTTCACTCACATATGACCATGTCGCCAATGGCACTCTTGGAAGCTCAAGGAGTCATGATCACCAACTTACTATTCTCAAAGTTCCAGTTCTAGTTCTTGTGTTGTTTCTTGTTCTAGTCTTCATTAGACTAGTTCTTGGACATCTATTCTTGTCCTATTGTATTCTCATAGTATGGGATCTTTTCATTTTATTACTTGTATCCAATTCATCTCCCTCAAGGGAGTTCTTGTGATTCAAATATTGTGTTTCATACCTACTATCTGGGATTGTCAAATGTCTTGTATTTCGTCTAGTACAGTTATCCATACCTAACAATCATGGGTTGTGGGAATTCTTGTATTGGTTACAAATTCTTGTATTACTTTCCTTACATGGGTGATCTTTTAATCAAAAATATAATTCCAAAATCTTGTCTAGTTTAGTGAGACGAAACAATCTACTGCCCCCCTCCCACTAGTCTCCATTGATCTCCTTCAAATTGAGGTTATCCTTGAGCTTCTATAGCTTGTTTTCATCCATAAACTTATTCATGATGTATGTTCATTTATTGTTGGTGTTGATGTACATAATGTCCATTTCCTTTGCTAGAACCTTGTCTATGATGAAGTGATAATGGATCTCTATGTGCTTGCTTATTGCATGGAACACTGGGCTGCTTGTATGATGAATGATTAATATATTATCTCCAAATAGTGTAAACTCATTTACCTCCATGTACAAGTTTTTGAAGAGATTCTTGAGCCATATGATCCAACATGTAGCTAGTTTTCAAAGCTCTATACTCATCCTCAATAGAAGACAATACAACTATAGGTTGCTTCTTAGCCATCCATTAGATGACTCTTTGACCTCGCATGAAAATATAGCTAGATGAACTCCTTCTATCCTCATTTGAGCCAACTCAACCAGCATCTCCAAAGCCCTTTGATTATGGTCCATATTTGTAAAGGTAATTGTTTGGCTGTATGTTTTATGTACCTATGCACTCTCTTAGCTGCATTCATAAGAACATCTGTAGATGCATTGAAAAATTGTGAAAGTACTCTTACAACATATGACAAATCAAGTGTTATAATTGTGACATAATTGAGGCTTCCAATTATGTTTTGATAGGATGAAATGTCTTCAAGAGAGATACTTTTACATGCATATAGCTTAGTGTTTGAGTCCGCATGTTGTGAGAGTGGTGTACATCCGCTCATACCATAATTATAAAGTACATCTAACAAGTATTTCCTTTGAGCTAGGCAAGCAACATTTTCTATATAAATAATTTTAATCCCAAGAAAGTATTTGACCATTCCAAGATATGAGATCTTGAACCCCTTTCCAAGCTTTGCTTTGAGCCATTGGATACATGCATCATCGCTTCCCATTATAATCAAGTCCTCCACATATATGCATATCTAGACAATAGTGTCTCCTTCTCTCTTGAGGTATAAGGAAGGGTCTACATCACTTAGCTTGTATCCACACCTGTACAAATAATCCATGAGCCTTTGATTCTAGGCCCTAAGGGATTGCTTTAAATTATACAATGATTTTCTAAGTTTAGAAATATAATATGAATATTGTGGGTTTTCAAACCCTAAAAGTTGACTTATGTAAACTCTGTCTTGTAAGTAACCATTAAGAAAAAAATTCTTTACATCAAATAGGTAAATTTTCCACCTCTTAGATATGGCTATGCCAATGATTTCACTAACTATGATCATCTTTGCAATAGGGCTGAATGTTTCTTCATGGTCAATCTCGCAGGACAAGGAAAACCCCTTTTCCACAAGCCTTGCCTTGTACCTAGAATTGAGCCCTTATTTTGACCTTATACACTCATTTTGTTAATTAACTTCATCCCTTCTAGTCTTAACACTAAGATCCAAGTGTATTTGACTTCAAGTGCTTTGTACCCCTCTTCCATAGATTCTTGTTACTCCTTTGCATACTTGGCTTGTTCGTAGGTGGAGGGTTCTTGGATTTTGATAAGCCTAAACATGAAAGCATAATGGCTATAGAAAAATTATCATAGATAAGCCTTGAGATTGGAATTTTTACCCTTGTAGACCTTCTTTCTTCTCCCCTTGGTTGAATGTATCCTCTTTAACTTGGTGTTTCATTTTTTTTTCTTGATGCTGCTTCCCTTCCATCATTGGTGATTTACAGTCTTCAACTTCATGTCCCTCTTCATCAAGATCTAGCAACCTTGCCTTCCCTTTTGTGTTGATTCACTAATTGATGGGTTGAATCCATTTTTAAAATCCTTTTAATGCTTGAACCACTCATGGCCAAGCTTTCTTGAACCCTAAATGCACAGTTCCTCTTGTCTCTTCAATATCTTCATCTTGCAATGGAATGTTGGGAGCATACCATGGTTTATGCTCATCAAGCGCTACATCTCTGGATACTTTAAGGTCCTTTGTATTAGGTTTGTTGCACATGTATTATTTTATTCCAAGGAAAAACCAATAAACATGCATCATTCTACCCTAGCATCCATCTTGCCTCTTAATTCTTATGGGACATGTGAAATTTTGATAATGCAAAATGTCTAGTTTCCTTCATGCACTCTTGATGTGGGACAACCATTCATCAAGTATACAATAGGAAATACATCATCTACCGAATAGGTTAATGTCACATTCATCTCATTTTCAATACATCTAAGAAATTTCAGCTATGTACTTATTCTTCCTCTTGGTCAGTTCATTTTGTTGGGGAGTATACTTGCAAGTGGTTTTCCTCTTCATCCCTTGGTATTGCAAATAAATCACAAAATGCATTGGAGCAGTATTCTACCCCTCTTTGTCACCTTATTGTTTTGATGTATCAACATGTTTCCTTCTCAACTTGGGCCTTAAATAATCTAAGTTTGAACACATTAAACACATTTACTTTTTGCTTTATATAATACAACCACACTTTCCTTGAGTATTCATCTATGAAGTACACAAAACACTTATTAACTCGAAGAGAAGGATCCTTAGTTGGACCCAACACATCTATGAGCACAAGCTCTAACACACAAGGTCTTCTTGAAGGCTGCTTGATGGACTTGCCACACCTCTTGTAATGCATATTCAAGTCTCCAACCTTCTTTGTGAAGAGGTGATGGGTAGTATGGAGAGATGAGATGGTCCTGGAAAAATCGTGCTCTAGAATATCCTTGATAATTTTAGAGAAACTTAATATACTCCCTAAGCTTCCAATGTATGATTTTAGACCACTATATACTTTGGAGCATCATTACCAAAACTCTATGTCAAAACAGATTTGTGAATGCAAATCACCTTGAGAAACGTTTTATTTAGGGATGAAAGCTTTGAGTGTTTCATTTAGTGCTCAAACCCTTGTGGCAATTATCAGATGACCTTTTTCAAACACACAGAGCAATGTGCATAAGACGTTTGGGGAGTAAACCCAACTTTCTAGGAGAATGAGGATACATAGACCCTATCACATATAACTTCTCATATCCCAAGATCTATGCATCAAATGGTTACAAAACTTTGTAGACATACTTGTAGAGGCCTTTCTTATTTCCATGTGAGGTTTCTTAGGAGTGTGCATAACTTGAACTAAAGCACTTACACTTTAGCAAATGTCTACTCTAGTCAGTGGCACAGTTCAAACTAACCACCAAGCTTTGATAGCTTGTTATGTCTTCAATTGGCTCTCCGTCATAAGCACTTAGCTTCAAATTCATCTCCATGGGTGTACTTGCAATCTTAGAATTCTCCATCTTGAATTTTGCAAGCATATCCTTGATGTATCTCATTTGAGTGAGATACATACTCTTTTCTATGTACACAACTTCCAACCCTTGGAAGTATGTGAGTTGCCCTAGGTCACTGATCCTGAATTCATTCTTCATTTGTAGCTTGATCCTGCTAATACCTTTAGCATCATTATCTACTATTATATCATCTACATATAAACAAAGGTATATGACTTCTCTTTGATTCCTCTTGATAAAGAGTGAAGGATCTTCTTTGCTAACTATGAATCATTTATCTTGCACATATGTGACAAACCTATGATTCGAAGCCCTTGGGGCTTGCTTCAGACCATATAAGGCTTTCCTTAACCTACATTTATGTTTAGAAAAGAGTGAATCATCAAACCCAAGAGGTTGAGCCATATATACCTCTTTAGATATCCATCCATTCGGAAATGCATTCTTCATATCCATTTGGTAGGTCTTCCAATTCTTGGAAGTTGCAATGCTCATCAACACTCTAATTGTTGGAATCTTTGACACAGGTGAAAACGTCTCTTTATAGTCAATTCATTGTATTTGATCATACCCTTTAGCCACAAGTCTAGATTTAAACCTATTGATGGTTCCATCTGAGTTCTTCCTCGCTTTGTATACTCAGCTAGATCTAATGATTTTCATGGTTGAAGTCTTAGGCACCAATTCCCAAGTGTGCTTCGCCTGTAAGGCATCAATTTCTTCTTCCGTAGCATTAATCCACTCTAGTTTCTTCTTTGTGTCCTCATAAGATGAGGGCTCTTGAGAATTCAATTCCTCTGCTAAATAAATAGAGCATAATTACTAAGGATGTATCATAGCCATACCTCTCTGGCTGCATCTTCTCCTTAGTAGATCTTTTGATGGTTTGTTGAGCGGATTCCGCTACATCCCTCAACTCATGTACCTTAGCCTTACCTTTGAAATTCCATGAGTTTACTTCTCTTCTTAGAGTCTTTTGATCATCTTGAAAATCACATGATGCTTCAAGTGTTGTGTGCATTCTTGCTTGAGAAAGTTGGGAAGTCTTCTTATAGATCATATGGTAGCTTGGTCTTCCTGCTTTAAACCATGATTTGTTCTCATCAAACACAACATATCAAATTACTATAAAGCCTTTATTGCTAGGATTATATAGTCCATATCGATTTTGTTTAAGGTGATAGCCTATAAACACACACTTCTCTGCTTTAGGGTCCAATTTATCTCTGATTTATGAAGTTACGTGTGCATATGCAATGCATGCAAAGATCTTGCAATGGTTGAAAATTGCTCTTTTTCCAATGGAAGCTTCATATGGATTCATACTGTCTAGAGCCTTAGAAGGTAATATATTTACAAAATTTGTGGTAGTAGATACTACATTTTCCCACAAATAGTTTGCTAACTTCTTCTCATTCAACATGGATCTTGCTACCTCCACAATGGTCCTATTCCTTCTCTCTGCCACTTCATTCTGCTCAAGTGTGTATCTAGTAATGATTTTTTTGGACTCCTCTACCTTGGAGATAGGAAACACATTCATGGGAGAAGTATTCTCCCCCTCCATTACACCTTAGCCCTTTAAGGGTTTACCTATTTGATTCTCCAAAAGACCTAAATATTGCTGAAAGCATGAGAACACTTCATCCTTATACTTAATGACATACAAAATAGTACATGTACTACAATAATCTATAAATGACACATAATAATACCTTGATCTTGAGATTGAAGATTCTTTGCTTGGTTCCCAAAGATCTATGTGGACAAGCTCTAGAAGGTCTCCATGTATGTATCCCTTCTCGGTGAATGGTTTCCTACGTGATTTTCCAAGTTGACATGCACTATACTTGTATATTGTGTGTTACTTTGAGATATTAGGTAGTCCAAGTAGAGTTTGATCTCTACTGATTTGTTTGAGGGCTCTTTCTCCAATGTGAGCTAGCCTCTTATGCCAAACCTCAAGTTATGATAGGGTTTGGGTGCCATAGTTGAATAAGGCAATGTTCGTGGTGTCTTGGAGTTCAAAGTGAACAAACTACCTATCTTCTCTCCCTTTGCTATCTTCTTGAGACCTTGATATGGATCCTCTACATAGGCACCATGCTTGGTGAATCTCACCTAAAACCTCTTCTCCACAAAATGTACTATACTTATAATATTCTACGTAATGGTTGGAAGATAAAGAACTATGCTTAGTAGGTTCATATTATAGGTCTTCACATTTTCTATCCTCTCAGCTAGATGTCTTGTGTCATTTCCTGTTCGGACTTCATGCTTGTTCTTTGTATCTTCTAATTTTGAGAGTAGGGCAACATTTCTTGCCACATGATTTGAGCATCCAGAATGTATGTAGAATACATGCTTGAATTACCTTCCTTCATTGTCATGTTCATAAGTAGAAGTGAATCCTCTTGAGCTTGATCATCCATGTAATTTTTGTAGTCTCTCCTTCCTTTGTATCCTCCTTGATAGTTGTTGTCGTAGGAATTGTTCTTGTATCCATAAGTGCCACTTGAGGTTCCATAGCCTCCTCTATTGTATCCTCTTCCTATTTGATTTCTTGGATTCTTAAAGAAATTCTCTATAATATGATTTGATAGAACACATATGGCACATGTTGATGAGCTTTGAGCTCTCCTCATGCCTTGTCCACCTCCTTTGCCCCTTGCTCTTGAACATCTACTTCTAGTTGCAAAATTAGCTTGAGAGGTACATCATCAGATTTCTTACCTTTCCCTTTGTTGTCCTTGCATTTGTTCTTATCTTACCAGAGGTAGATGATTTGTTTCCTTTCTTGTAACCATTCTTCATGCAATTGATTTCATGTGTGAAGAGTTGTCCCATGATTGTGTTGAAATCAGGCACCTTCATATCCATGTAGAGATCCATGGTTGTGGTGAAGTCTTCCCATTCGTCATCTACTTTGATCCCATTGAGGACTTACGTAATAATTTGCTCTTCATCAATGATTTCTCCAATGCTTCCAAGTTGATCTCCAATGTGCTTCATCTTGGTGACAAAATCATTCACACATTACTTCTACATCTTCTTGAGTGTTGTGAAGTCCATCCATAATTGATTCTTCCTAGCTTTGGTACTTGAAGAAAAGAATTCTTCCAAAGCATACCATGTCTCTTCAAAGGTCTTGTAGTTCCTAATATGAGGGAGTAAAAAATTAGAGATAGAGTTGAAAATATATGACCTTGCCAAAGCATCCTTTGCACACCATGTATTCAACTTGATCCACATGATTTAGTTGTCCCTTGCTTGTAAGTCTTGGCATCATCTCATCCCCTGAGATATATCTATAATGTTTATTCCTTGTAGGTAGGATCCCATCCTAAGAGACCATGTTGAGTAGCTGCTTTGACCAAACTTTCAATAAATGAGGGGAATCCATCACCCATAATGTCTACACTTTGACTATGCTTTGGTACCACTATGAAGAGGTGATGGGCATTATGTAAAGATGAGATGGACTTGGCAACATCCATCTCTAGATGAGCCTTGATAACTTCAAAGAAACTTAGTATACTCCCTAATATTCTAATGAATGCTTTTAGACCACTATGGCACTTTGGAGCATCATTATCAAAACTTAGTGTCAAAACAAATAAGTTGTGAATGCAAAGCACCTTGAGAAACTTTTTCTATTTATGGAAGAAAGCTCTCAATGTTTTGTTCAATGCTCATAGCCTCATAGAAAATTTCCAAAGACCTTTTGCACACATTCAATAGAAGTGTTAAGCAAGATATACCAATTTATTTCATGAATTTAGAGTGATAACACATAAATAAATGTGCATAAGAAGTCTGGGGGATAAACTCAACTTTTCAAGAGGATGATGATACACAAACTCAACTTTTCAAGAGGATGATGATACACAGACCCTATCAAATAGATTTTCTCACACCTCAAGATCTATGCATTGAATGGTTATGGAACTCTATAAAAATAAGTATTATAGTCCTATCTAAGTGTTCCAATTGATGGATTGGTCAACGAGTACTCACAAGTAGAGAAAGAATCAAAGAACTTGATGGAGTTCTTCAATGTACTATAATAAATAACAAAGATTCACAAATCAATAGAAATGATGTATGATCAGCTCTAATCTCTATGATTATCCTGTGACTTAAAACATGGTGTATATATACACCTTTTGACTTGATGGAAGTTAGAGATTCTGCCTAAAAGTGATCCTAACTTTTTGCAGATGATTTTTGATTTGAATTAAAAAAAACCTAATTTCTCCTCTCACTAAACTCACGAGATTCTCTCCATTTATCACTATGACTATAAAAAAATTGCACCAATGTGCTCGGTAGTTGTATGCTCGATTTTGTGGTAGCCATTGCCTTTCATATTTTGTGAGCATTTTGTGGAAGAATTTATTTGTTCAAGTTTCACGGCTTGTGAATAGGTATTTGCACAGTATGCCTTCAAGCATCTAGTTCTGCATAATGCACTATGTAAATTGAATGTTTACATATATGGTAGGAATACTTCTCTCATTTAGGTTCTCCAAGGATGGAAGGAAATATCTAAATGATATTATCTTTATAGATATTGTTCCCTGTATTAGATGAAGCGTTTGTTGATGGAGCATGAATAAACACACCTACTAATACTTCTAAGATTTTAGTATAAGATAGGTACTCGCTACTTGAGACATGTACATTCATGTGAAGAGATCTTTGATTTTGCTCTGAAATATTCTATAATTAGTGAAAGTTTGAATATAGTCTTAAGAATAGTCATATCACACGAGAGATCATTTAATTTGTAAGCTCGAGAATATCCTGTTTTTATTCTAGTTATTGTGTTTATAAAAAGAATTATAAGGATGCTTACAAGTTTAAGTTTTCATTATTATCAAAAATTTATTAATCAATAATTTCTATTCCTCCCACCAACCCTGGATTACAGCAAGAGACCTTATACTCGATGAAATTACTAATCTTTTGTACATCGAAGGTGATCACCAAAGACATGATGATGATAGTTTTTATGACCGAATTACATTTTTTTTCCTATTTTAGATAATAAAATAAGGTCATTATTTTAATAGAACTTCATAGATTAAACTAAGAATTCTATATAGATATGAGCTAGTATTTGTAGATAACCTTCCAAAATGAAGGACATGTGAAACCATCAAAATAGAAGTCAATGGACAAAAAATCACAATTGTGAGTGCTTACATGTATGCATGGGTGTGTGAAAGAGAGAGAATATGTCCATCTCTATATGTGTCATGGTATGGATATATAGAGAAAGAAGAAAAGATTTCTTTTTCCTTTGAATTCGTACCACTCTTCCATTTATTTCCATTTATCTTTGAAATTGAGATGGACAACTTAGCACGCACCACGATGATCCCCTTATCCCTAGTTTCTAGGAGCTTGACGTGGAACGGGCTATTGAGTGAGCCTCGACAGAATTCGAGGAGTCAAGATCGACATGACGCTACTAGGGGTGAGGGTATGTACTGAGATGAGAAGGGCACTCAATTGAGAGTTTGAGGGCTTGATTGAATATGTCACTCTTGAAAATCGTGCCAAGGAGCTACCATGGGTCGAATGTTTTCCATCACACACCAATGACTCGCCTGGCAGTCCCATAAGTCTTCATGCTTTTTGTGTGATGCCACTGCCCAGAAAGTGTTGGTCAATATGATAGTGCCTATGCTTGCATTGGCTATGGATGAGATGAATCTTTTAGTATCGTTCCAAAGATAGTTTGGATGTTTTTTTCGTAGACTTTCATGAATCCATGAGAGAGAGAGAGAGAGAGAGAGAGAGAGAGAGAGAGAGAGAGAGAGAGAGAGAGAGAGAGAGAGAGAGAGAGAGAGAGACTTCTTTCTTCCAGCTACCAGTATTGAACTTAAAGATGATGCCCTAGTGGTTAGAGACTTGTGCTTACCATATCAACAATCTGTGTTCACTTTATTGAAGTACCCATACTTGCATCAAGTAGAGCTTAAATGATGCCATAAGAGTATCAGAAACATTATCTTCAATCTTCCCAAGGTTGTCCTCATCCAACATTTGTCTATGCTAGTCTCCTCATGCAGCGTTTGCCTATTCAACACACTTCTAGCCTTGCGTAGAAAACGGTGTTGATCAACTTCTATTCAACTACAAACACTTTATTTCCAACCTTGCCAAGGATTTGCTCATTTGCAAGCACATAATCTCCAGAACACATATGCACTTGCCAAACATTTTGCGCATATACATTGCACATACGTTCATGCCACACAGACACATTACAATATCCACGCACATACATGAGCACTTTCCTACACTACAATATTCATGATCTATTTGCACTATTAAATATCACTACTTGAAGAATACTAACATTTAATGGTCGTTTATGATGCTCCAGATAGCTTGGAAGCATCTCGAAACTCTAGAAAACCCTCTTTCCATGGGTTTAGGCATTGATACATCACACGGAGATTTCTATTTTGTCTTTCCCGTTCATGTTGGCATACCTATGTAAAGATACACAAAAGGGCATACCAAATATTCATAATCATGTAAAAAGGGTCTCATTTTGCATGTATTAACGAGATGGTATTGAGAAAATGATGAGAACCTATTCGAGACTAGTCGCTTCTCTCCGTTTTAACTTCAGTATAACAATGTGACGAAAGGGTCGATAGCTTACATCGTACGTTTGAAAGGTTAAGGGCTATTTTTATGTTAATTCAGTGCTCTAAACATCATTTTGTTTTCTGAACTTCAACTTAAATTTAGCGTTGGGATAATTTCTACCCTTATTTTTTTTCTCTCATTGTGAGTTTGACCACATTTGTGAAACCTTTGAAATTTGTGGAGTTCTCTTTCTGTGTGCTATGTACTTTTCCGTGTTCTACGTGTCTCTATAGAGCATCATGCACATCACGTAGAGCTCTGTTTCAGTAATGTGAAAGCATCATTGTGATGCTCTTGAAAACGGAAATCCACCATGGCACATCAGCATGTCAATACTTCATTTAGGCAAGATACTCTCTCCAAGGACTTGTAGGTCTTGAATCCAAGACCGCATCCTTCCCATGCTTGAAACTTAACCACCTAGTGAAGTGAACTGATTGTCTAAGAATGTATCATAACCTCCCCTAGAGACGAGAAAAATGACATGTGACTCCACTCAACCTGCTATTATATAGATTACTAGGCTAACAATGATCTCTGGAGCTAATTAGAGTCCGCATATGCATTTGAAATCTCCACCACTCCTTTAACACCTTGCACTAGAGTCTACTAGTGTTGGGTGTAATTGCCACTTGAGTTAAATCCCCAGCTACTTGATTTTATATGAGTGGATGCTTCTAGAAGGCTATAGAGATTCTTTATACAAAATAATCTCCCCAAGGCACTCATGGGTATTGAACCCAAGACATCTTCCTTCTCATCCTTAAGACTAACCACTATGATAAGTGAGTTACTTGTCTAATGCTCTAGAATCCTAATATTATCATTACTTGAGCTCTGCCAACTTAATTTATAGAAAAAACCCAAATTGAAACATTCAAAGGGGATCCTAGAATTTTTAAGACTCATCATCAATTAATGTGCCAAACTAATCAAGTTTATTGATTATGGAAAATTGCACCAATGTGATTGGTAGTTATATGCTACCCTTTGGTATAAGAACATAAGAAGCGACATCCATATTTGTTTTCTTGCATACGAGCACTACAAGGACTAGGGGGCGTAGCAACGCCCCCAATTGAAAAAAAACAAGAATCCTCGCTTATGTGATGCTAGCATCACATAATCGATAGTAGCGTTGCATAAGCGACGGTCCTAGTTTTGCATTTTCTTTTTTACGAGCCTTCGTGGCATAAGCGATGGTAGCGATGCTAAAAGTGTGCATCGCAAATAGAGCCGCTAACTAGAGACGATATTTGCGATGTTGGCAAGCTCGTTGCGACGTCTATGCGTTGCATAAGCGAGGTCCTGTGTTCCAGAGCATCGCATAACTGACGCTCTGGAATGTTACAAAAAAATTTTGATTTCTCCCGGCACATTAGTGCCGGGATTTGGACGAGAGAGAGAGAGAGAGAGAGAGAGAGAGAGAGAGAGAGAGAGAGAGAGAGAGAGAGAGAGAGAGAGAGAGAGAGAGAGAGAGAGAGAGAGAGAGAGAGAGAGAGAGAGAGAGAGAGAGAGAGAGAGAGCAAGGAATCATTGTTGAAGCGAGGTATGCATGCACACACACACTTAGACACACATACATATGCATACAGACACACACATATACACACATAGACACACACACACACACATACACATAGACACACACACATACCCACACATATACACACACATATACACACACATATACACACATACACACATAATGTTGCATACAAACACATATACATGCATACACACACACATATACATGCACACACACATATATGCATACACACACATATGCATACATAATGCATACACACACATATGCATACATAATGCACATGCAGACATACACATACATAATGTATACACACACATATGCATACATAATGCATACACACACATACACACACATATGCATATATACATGCATACACATACAGACATAGACATGTACACATACACACACATAAACACATACAAACTCATAGACACAAACACATATACACACACTCACATACACACATATACACATACACACATAATGATGCATACACACACATACACACACATACACACATACACACACATATATGCATACACACACATAGAGAGACATGCACACACATACACATACATGCATACATATGCATACATAATGCATATGCATATCCATACATACATACTTACACGCATACACACACATATGCATACATAATGCCCATTCATACATACACATACATAATGGATATGCATACATACACATACATAATGCATACACACACATATGCATACACACACATATGCATACAGACACATATGCATACATAATGCATACACACACATACACACATATATGCATACATACATGCAGACACATACACACACATAGACACATACACACACATAAACACGTACACACTCATAGACGCACACACATACACATAGACACACACACACATACACACACACATATACACACACATACACACATAGACACATACACACATACACACATACACACATAATGATGCATACACACACATACACATGCATACACTCATACACACACATACACACATACACACATACACACATACACACATACACACATACACACATACACACATACACACATACACACACATATATGCATACATACACATAGAGAGAAATACACACACATACACATACATGCATACATATGCATACTTAATGCATATGCATATGCATAAATACATACTTACATGCATACACACACATATGCATACATAATGCACATTCATACATACACATACTTAATGCATACACACACATATGCATACATAATGCATACACACACATACACGCACATACATACACACACACATACACACATACACACACATATATGCATACACACACATATAGAGACATACACACACATACACATACATGCATACATATGCATACATAATGCATATGCATATGCATACATACATACTTACATGCATACACACATATGCATACATAATGCACATGCATACATACACATACTTAATGCATACACACACATATGCATACATAATGCATACACACACATACATACACATATGCATACATAATGCACCTGCATATGCATACATAATGCACATGCATATGCATACATAATGCACATGCATATGCATACATACATGCATACAAATACACACATAGACACATACACACATAGACACATACACATGCATAAACACATACACACTCATAGATGCACACACATACACATAGACACACAACATGCATACACATACACACATAGACACATAGACACACATGGACACATACACACACATAAACACATACACACTCATAGACACATAGACACTTACACACACACATCCATACACATTCACACACACACACACACACACATACACATGCACATCGACACATATATATAGATACACACGTATATACACACATAGACACACACACACATACACACATAGAAACACACACATACACACATAGACACACACACATACACACATAGACACACACACACATACATATACACACAAACATAGACACACACAGTTACACACACACATCCGCACACATTTACACACACATACACATGCATATAGACACATATATATAGATACACACACATACACACATACACACATACACAGATACATGCATATGCATACATACATGCTTACATGCATACACACACATACACATGTACACACATACACATACACACATAGACACACACACACACATACACACACACATACACACATACACACACATATATGCATACACACACATATATGCGTACACACTCACATAGAGAGACATACACACACATACACATACATGCATACATATGCATACATAATGCATATACATATGCATACATACATACTTACATGCATACATACATACTTACGTGCATACATACATACTTACATGCATACACACACATATGCATTACATAATGAACATGCATATGCATAGATACATGCATACACATACACACAGATAGACACATACACAGACATACACACACATATGCATACACATACACACACATAGACATATACATACACATAGACACACACACACACACACACACATACACACAAATTTACACACACATACACATGCATACACACACATATACACAAACACACACACATACACACACACACACACGTACACATGCATATGCATACATACATGCTTACATGCATACACACATACACACGGATCCATACACTCACATATACACCATACACATATACACACATACATATATACACATATATATATTTATTTCTAAACCATTTTGTTTTATATGTTAGGTATTATGGATCCTAGTAGAGAGAGAAAGGTGAAATTCACTCTAATAAAAAGTCTTATGAGGGCAACAGTTCTATCTGATACTCTAGGCCATCATGCATGATTACTCAGAGATGTCAGATGATGAGCTGGATTATACAAACCAGATGCTTACCCAGTGATCAGAGGAGGGCTCTTCTACAGCTCCACATGTAGGAAGACAGCTATCTGCTCATAGGTATGTTTTTTTTTCATAAACTTTTTTAATGATATTACAACACATATTTTTATTTATTTTTTCCTATCTATTTTAAGGACACCTATACCACCTCCAGATAATGATAGCACAGTAGAGTTGCCTATGAGGACATGCATAGGCACCTTAGGACTAGAGTGCAATATAAAGCTAGAGGGGAACATTGTGTACATAGGGAATGGATTGGAGTTCAAGAGAAGAATGTTGGCATTATGCGACTCTTACCTGCACCTTGTCCACTTACCGTGGAAGTAAGTATAAATTTTACATATAAATTGAAATAAATATCTTATGTTTTATTTACATGATTTTTTATATTTTTGTAGTGAGCATGATGAGAGGGATAAAAAATACGTACTTAGTTCACTTGAGACAGAGTTTGGGACAGGATGGTCGCATAACTGGTGTCTAAAAGAGATGCGGACACTTATGGATCATCGTTGCGATAATGCAAGGTACGCACTGATTTTATGTATATATATGTGGATATGAGTATGTGTGTTTATGTATGTATGTATGTATATGAGAGAGAGAGAGAGAGAGAGAGAGAGAGAGAGAGAGAGAGAGAGAGAGAGAGAGAGAGAGAGAGAGAGAGAGAGAGAGAGAGAGAGAGAGAATAGTGAGACTAGAGGTACAAATAAATGCATACACACACATATACATCATACATGCACATTTACACACATACATGCACATTTATACATACACACACATCCATGCACATTTTTACACACACATACACATGCATGCAGTTACACACATATAATGAATACAGATAGACACATGCACATACTCACATACACATACGCATACACATACTCACATACACATACACATGCATAATCATATGTACACACACAGACTCATATAATCATATTTACATGCATATATACATATACACATGCATATGTACACACAAACACACAACACATGCATATGCACATATAGATACACGTACATACACAACACATGCATACACATAAATAAATAAATAAATCCTATTTCAAAAATCCTAATTTGAAAAAAATAATTTTGATATTAGGGTTTTAAAACCCCTAATTTAAAAACTCTAATTCAACCTTTTAGCCATATGATTGAAGTATATGTACACATTGCATCTATTCCTCCGATGTCCTACTAGAGAGATGTCTCTCCTCCCAACCTTATGCCTCTATATATAGCTACTCGAATCAACAAGGATCATAATATATCTAAAGATATATACACATCATGTAGATATACGTACATAAATATAAAATGGAGTAGATATATTATGCATCACACATACATGCCTAAACACACACACACACACACACACACACACACACACACACACACACACACATATATATATATATATATATATATATATATATATATATATATATATATATATATATATATATATATATATATATATATATATATATATATATATATATATATATATAGATGCATACATATTTACATGTACACATTTACACATCACATATACATGCCTACATGCACACATAAATATATATATATACATGCATACATATTTACATGTACACATTTACACATAGACACATATACATATATACATGTACACAATTATAAACACATGCATATATTACATGAATACATGAATATTTTACATAAATGCATATGCATATATACACATATGCATACTAACACATTTATACATATATCACACACATGCACACACATACATATACATGAAATACATATATATGCATACTAACATATGTATACATAAAATACACATTAATACACACACATATGCATACATACATGATAAAATTTTGATCCTCGAGGATAAAGCTATATATAAAATAATTAGGCATAGCATTGAGCTTCATGTTCTAACTTAAAAGAACATGATTTCATCTCTCTAGTAGGATTCATCGTTATTCAAGTTAATAAAAAATCTATTATCTGATATCCATTCAGAAGCTTCAAGTTATTGATCGATAACTAGAGTAGAATTTACTATCTAATCTGCTCATATGTTTTCATTATTGCCATCATTTTGGTAAGACATCAATATAGTCTCATCTTCATTATCCTTATTGATTTCATTTGTTTCTTCTATTGTTAAATGTGTGTTCTCATGAGTCACATCATCTATTGATGGATTAATATCTATTTCTAGTAATTCCTCTTCCTCATCAATAGAATCAGCATGTAGAGAATTATCCACTTCATCAAAAAGATTAGTATCAGTATCACGTATAATGATTCTAATTTCTCTTTTAGATGTTGATGTATCAGTATCTGATGCTGAATCATCAAGAGGACTTTCTTCGATCTCTCTAACAATAAATTGTTCAAACAATGACCTACCTCTAGGTTGCACATGAATGACTTGCCACCAAGGATGAGCATCTGGGTGTTTAAAAAAGAATATCTATTGAATATGCCTAAGAAGAATATATGGTTCTTTAGTAGATCACATTACCTTGGAAGAATGAATTGCCCAAAACCCAGTTAATTCCTTTCTTAATGTGGAATTACTACTTTTATACTCGGCTCGAAACCAATCAACCTTCAAAATGACCTATCAAAATATATAAAAACAAAAACCCATTATTAGGTGCTGAAAAAATAACTAACTCTATAATAAAAAATATAAACTTTTTTCTACCTGTTTGAATGTACGAAATGAAGTTTCGTAGATACCAACAATAGTTCCTACGTAACCAAGTTCGCCATCGATAAGGTTTGTGTCTTTTGAGCTAGCATGTGATAGTTTCTTGAAAGAAGCAACAATACTAGAATCCTCTGTTTTACGTAAAGAATCAATGGGTTTGATTATAATATGTTGTCCAAAAGCCCACATACTAGTGAACATTCGAGCCTGCAAAAGAAATTCAATTAGTAAATAGAAACTAATATACATATATGAAAAAAATAAAATATTATTAAAATAGAATTACCTTTGGTTCACAACTTATTATTAACTCTCTTTGCTTATCTGAGATTTCTTCATTATTTGTGTTGGCACGTTGCAAACGACTATATAGCCAACTTATTATCAACTCTCTTTGCTTATCTGAGATTTCTTCATTATTTGTGTTGCAAACGACTATATAGCCAATCCGTGAAAGAAGTTATATCTATAATCTCATTATTATTGAGATTACATCTATATCTTTTGTTTTTTTGCCATTTACTTCGGAGATTTTGAAGTTCCTGTTCGTACTTGATAAGGAATGCTTGCATGCATTTGCTATTATATGCTACAAAAGTAGAAACATCATTTTTTTCTTGAAATATAAATAAGAATGGAACTCCCTTACCTGATAATATCTCATCTGTTATTTTTGAAGAAGACTCGTTGGTCCATGCACGTGGAGCTTCTTCATGAACTCTTTCAAGGTACTCACTAATGTAATACACGCACTCTTCAAGCATCCAACCCTTTGCCATGGATCCTTCTTGTTTTGCTCTTTGTCTCACATAACCTTTTAATATTCCCATCAATCGCTCTACCCAAAATATCCATTGAGTGTTGACAACACCTGCAATCTCTATTTCATCTACAAGATGGACTAATAAATGAACCTGAATATTATCAAAAAATGAAGTAGTAAGTTCTTTCTCCATCAAACATAGTAGCTCTTTGCATTCACGTTTTTTGTTTGTGGGATCGAGTTTTTGTCAGTCTCTTTGGATAAAAGATATACAATATTCATACATATTAAATATAAAAGTATCATAATTACCTTAGAAGTGATCCAAGACGATAGATCACATCTCGTACTCCTTTCGTTGTACATCCATTGATAACCAAAGGTAAAATATGTTTCAAAAAGTTATGCAAGTCATGGGTCTTTAACCCAGATAAGCTCTTATCATCCATAGTAAGGATGTTTTGAAAAGATGCTCCATATCCTGTAGGAGTCTTAAAATGATGTATAAAATGTATTGCTAATTGAAATATGATACAAAGAGTGTGTGGAGGACTTCTCTAGATTGCGTTACTACCATAATTACTCAATATGAGTATGATGATCAGCTCTAATCTCTATGATTATCCTGTGACTTAAAACATGGTGTATATATACACCTTTTGACTTGATGGAAGTTAGAGATTCTGCCTAAAAGTGATCCTAACGTTTTGGAGATGATTTTTGATTTGAATTAAAAAAAAGCTAATTTCTCCTCTCACTAAACTCACGAGATTCTCTCCATTTATCACTATGACTATAAAAAAATTGCACCAATGTGCTCGGTAGTTATATGCTCCATTTTGTGGTAGCCATTGCCTTTCATATTTTGTGAGCATTTTGTGGAAGAATTTATTTGTTCAAGTTTCACAGCTTGTGAATAGGTATTTGCACAGTATGCCTTCAAACATCTAGTTCTGTATAATGCACTATGTAAATTGAATGTTAGATATATGGTAGGAATACTTCTCTCATTTAGGTTCTCCAAGGATGGAAGGAAATATCTAAATGATATTATCTTTATAGATATTGTTCCCTGTATTAGATGAAGCGTTTGTTGATGGAGCATGAATAAACACACCTACTAATACTTCTAAGATTCTAGTATAAGATAGGTACTCGCTACTTGAGACATGTATATTCATGTGAAGAGATGTTTGATCTTGCTCTGAAATATTCTATAATTAGTGAAAGTTTGAATATAGTCTTAAGAATAGTCATATCACACGAGAGATCATTTAATTTGTAAGCTCGAGAATATCCTGTTTTTATTCTAGTTATTGTGTTTATAAAAAGAATTATAAGGATGCTTACAAGTTTAAGTTTTCATTATTATCAAAAATTTATTAATGAATAATTTCTATTCCTCCCACCAACCCTGGATTACAGCAAGAGACCTTATACTCGATGAAATTACTAATCTTTTGTACATCGAAGGTGATCACCAAAGACATGATGATGATAGTTTTTATCACCGAATTACATTTTTTTTCCTATTTTAGATAATAAAATAAGGTCATTATTTTAATAGAACTTCGTAGATTAAACTAAGAATTCTATGTAGATATGAGCTAGTATTTGTAGATAACCTTCCAAAATGAAGGACATGTGAAACCATCAAAATAGAAGTCAATGGACAAAAAATCACAATTGTGAGTGCTTACATGTATGCATGGGTGTGTGAAAGAGAGAGAATATGCCCATCTCTAGTTTCTAGGAGTTTGACGTGGAACGAGCTATTGAGTGAGCCTCGACAGAATTCGAGGAGTCAAGATCGACATGACGCTACTAGGGGTGAGAGTATGTACTGAGATGAGAAGGGCACTCAATTGAGAGTTTGAGGGCTTGATTGAATATGTCACTCTTGAAAATCGTGCCAAGGAGCTACCATGGGTCGAATATTTTCCATCACACACCAATGACTCGCCTGGCAGTCCCATAAGTCTTCATGCTTTTTGTGTGATGCCACTGTCCAGAAAGTGTTGTCCTCATGCAGCGTTTGCCTATTCAACACACTTCTAGCCTTGCGTAGAAAACGGTGTTGATCAACTTCTATTCAACTACAAACACATAATCTCCAGAACACATATGCACTTGCCAAACATTTTGCACATATACATTGCACATACGTTACACATATACATTGCACATTACAATATCCACGCACATACATGTGCACTTTCCTACACTACAATATTCATGATCTATTTTCACTATTAAATATCACTACTTGAAGAATACTAACATTTAATGGTCGTTTATGATGCTCCAGATAGCTTGGAAGCATCTCGAAACTCTAGAAAACCTAAAGATTACCAAAAACCCTCTTTCCATGGGTTTAGGCATTGATACATCACACGGAGATTTCTATTTTGTCTTTCCCGTTCATGTTGGCATACCTATGTAAAGATACACAAAAGGGCATACCAAATATTAATAATCATGTAAAAAGGGTCTCATTTTGCATGTATTAACGAGATGGTATTGAGCTTCTCTCCGTTTTAACTTCAGTATAACAATGTGACGAAAGGGTCGATAGCTTACACCAGTCATGAGAGTAACTCGTCATTAGCTATCGACCCTTGGAATTTAAGGATCGTATGTTTGAAAGGTTAAGGGCTATTTTTATGTTAATTCAATGCTCTAAACATCATTTTGTTTTCTGAACTTCAACTTAAATTTAGCGTTGGGATAATTTCTACCCTTATTTTTTTTCTCTCATTGTGAGTTTGACCACATTTGTGAAACCTTTGAAATTTGTGGAGTTCTCTTTCTGTGTGCTATGTACTTTTCCGTGTTCTACGTGTCTCTATAGAGCATCATGCACATCACCTAGAGCTCTGTTTCAGTAATGTGAAAGCATCATTGTGATGCTCTTGAAAACGGAAATCCACCATGGCACATCAGCATGTCATTACTTCATTTAGGCAAGATATTCTCTCCAAGGACCTGTAGGTCTTGAATCCAAGACCGCATCCTTCCCATGCTTGAAACTTAACCACCTAGTGAAGTGAACTGATTGTCTAAGAATGTATCATAACCTCCCCTAGAGACGAGAAAAATGACATGTGACTCCACTCAACCTGCTATTATATAGATTACTAGGCTAACAATGATCTCTGGAGCTAATTAGAGTCCGCATATGCATTTGAAATCTCCACCACTCCTTTAACACCTTGCACTAGAGTCTACTAGTGTTGGGTGTAATTGCCACTTGAGTTAAATCCCCAGCTACTTGATTTTATATGAGTGGATGCTTCTAGAAGGCTATAGAGATTCTTTATACAAAATAATCTCCCCAAGGCACTCATGGGGATTGAACCCAAGACATCTTCCTTCTCATCCTTAAGACTAACCACTATGATAAGTGAGTTACTTGTCTAATGCTCTAGAATCCTAATATTATCATTAGTTGAGCTCTGCCAACTTGATTTATAGAAAAAACCCAAATTGAAACATTCAAAGGGGATCCTAGAATTTTTAAGACTCATCATCAATTAATGTGCCAAACTAATCAAGTTTATTGATTATGGAAAACTGCACCAATGTGATTGGTAGTTATATGCTACCCTTCGGTATAAGAACATAAGAAGCGACATCCATATTTGTTTTCTTGCATACGAGCACTACAAGAAATAGGGGGCGTACCAACACCCCCAATTGAAAAAAAAACAAGAATCCTCGCTTATGCGATGCTAGCATCACATAATTGACAGTAGCGTTGCATACGACGGTCCTAGTTTTGCATTTTCTTTTTTACGAGCCTTCGTGGCATAAGCGATGGTAGCGATGCTAAAAGTGTGCATCGCAAATAGAGCCGCTAACTAGAGACGATATTTGTGATGTTGGCAAGCTCGTTGCGACGTCTATGCGTCGCATAAGCGAGGTCCTGTGTTCCAGAGCATCGCATAACTGACGCTCTGGAATGTTACAAAAAAATTTTGATTTCTCCCGGCACATTTGTGCCGGGATTTGGACGAGAGAGAGAGAGAGAGAGAGAGAGAGAGAGAGAGAGAGAGAGAGAGAGAGAGAGAGAGAGAGAGAGAGAGAGAGAGAGAGAGAGAGAGAGAGAGAGAGAGAGAGAGAGAGAGAGAGAGAGAGAGCAAGGAATCATCATTGAAGCCAGGTATGCATGCACACACACACTTAGACACACATACATATGCATATAGACACACACATATACACACATAGACACACACACACACATACACATAGACACACACACATACCCACACATATACACACACATATACACACATACACACATAATGTTGCATACAAACACAGATACATGCATACACACACACATATACATGCACACACACATATATGCATACACACACATATGCATACATAATGCATACACACACATATGCATACATAATGCACATGCAGACATACACATACATAATGCATACACACACATATGCATACATAATGCATACACACACATACACACACATATGCATATATACATGCATACACATACAGACATAGACTCATACACATACACACACATAAACACATACAAACTCATAGACACACACACATATACACACACTCACATACACACATATACACATACACACATAATGATGCATACACACACATACACACACACATACACACATACACACATACACACACATATATGCATACACACACATAGAGAGACATGCACACACATACACATACATGCATACATATGCATACATAATGCATATGCATATCCATACATACATACTTACACGCATACACACACATATGCATACATAATGCCCATGCATACATACACATACATAATGCATATGCATACATACACATACATAATGCATACACACACATATGCATACACACACATATGCATACACACACATATGCATACATAATGCATACACACACATACACACACATATGCATACATACATGCATACACATACACACACATAGACACATACACACACATAAACACGTACACACTCATAGACGCACACACATACACATAGACACACACACACATACACACACACATATACACACACATACACACATAGACACATACACACATAGACACATACACACATACACACATACACACATAATGATGCATACACACACATACACATGCATACACTCATACACACACATACACACATACACACATACACACATACACACATACACACATACACACACATCTATGCATACATACACATAGAGAGAAATACACACACATACACATACATGCATACATATGCATACTTAATGCATATGCATATGCATAAATACATACTTACATGCATACACACACATATGCATACATAATGCACATTCATACATACACATACTTAATGCATACACACACATATGCATACATAATGCATACACACACATACACACATATGCATACATAATGCACATGCATATGCATACATACATGCATACACATACACACATAGACACATACACACACATAGACACATACACACACATAGACACATACACACACATACACACACACACACTCATAGATGCACAAACATACACATAGACACACACATACACACACACACACACATATACACACACATACACGCACATACATACACACACACATACACACATACACACATACACACACATGCATACACACACATATAGAGACATACACACACATACACATACATGCATACATATGCATACATAATGCATATGCATATGCATACATACATACTTACATGCATACACACATATGCATACATAATGCACATGCATACATACACATACTTAATGCATACACACACATATGCATACATAATGCATACACATACATACACACACATATGCATACATAATGCACATGCGTATGCATACATAATGCACATGTATATGCATACATACATGCATACAAATACACACATAGACACATACACACATAGACACATACACATGCATAAACACATACACACTCATAGATGCACACACATACACATAGACACACAACATGCATACACACACACAAATAGACACATAGACACACATGGACACATACACACACATAAACACATACACACTCATAGACACATAGACACTTACACACACACATCCATACACATTTACACACACACACACACACATACACATGCACATTGACACATATATATAGATACACACGTATATACACACATAGACACACACACATACACACATAGAAACACACACATACACAGATAGACACACACACATACACACATAGACACACAAACACATACATATACACACAGACATAGACACACACACTTACACGCACACATCCGCACACATTTACACACACATACACATGCATATAGACACATATATATAGATACACACACGTACGCACATACACACATACACACATACATGCATATGCATACATAATGCACATGCATATGCATACATACATGCTTACATGCATACACACACATACACATGTACACACATACACATACACACATAGACACACACACACACACATACACACACACATACACACATACACACACATATATGCATACACACACATATATGCGTACACACTCACATAGAGAGACATACACATACATACACATACATGCATACATATGCATACATAATGCATATACATATGCATACATACATACTTACATGCATACACACACATGCATTACATAATGAACATGCATATGCATAGATACATGCATACACATACACACACATAGACACATACACAGACATACACACACATATGCATACACATACACACACATAGACATATACATACACATAGACACACACACACACATACACACAAATTTACACACACATACACATGCATACACACACATATACACAAACACACACACATACACACACACACACGTACACATGCATATGCATACATACATGCTTACATGCATACACACATACACACAGATCCATACACTCACATATACACCATACACATATACACACATACATATATACACATATATATATTTATTTCTAAACGATTTTGTTTTATATGTTAGGTATTATGGATCCTAGTAGAGAGAGAAAGGTGAAATTCACTCTAATAAAAAGTCTTATGAGAGCAACAGTTCTATCTGATACTCTAGGGGCCATCATGCATGATTACTCGGAGATGTCAGATGATGAGCTGGATTATACGATCTAGATGCTTACCCAGTGATCAGAGGAGGGCTCTTCTGCAGCTCCACATGTAGGAAGACAGCTATTTGCTCATAGGTATGTTTTTTTTTCATAAACTTTTTTAATGATATTACAACACATATTTTTATTTATTTTTTCCTATCTATTTTAAGGACACCTATACCACCTCCAGATCATGATAGCAGAGTAGAGTTGCCTATGAGGACATGCATAGGCACCTTAGGACTAGAGTGCAATATAAAGCTAGAGGGGAACATGTGAAGAGATAGATAGGTATGTGCTTGAAGATGAAGAGGTGTTGCAAAATCCTTGATCTACACCAGCCAAATGAACTCCAAGGGTATATGGTGGGCCCTTTTAGCTTGCCAATGGATGTATTAGACACCCTATGTACCTTGGAAGATCACTCTCGAAAAGATAGATCAAAACAGATAAGTTGAAGTTAGCTCAGAGGTGAAAACTTGCTATTCTTGGTTCATACACCTGTCCAGTGTTTTACATAATTCTCTGAGCACAACAGCAATTAGCTCAATTCCTCTTGGGGAAGTCTAGGCAACTTAAAGAGCTAACGTTCAAGAGTAATCTCATAAAAAATAATGAACCACACACTGAGAATGAGTTTTAACAAGTGATGACATCATCCCGATTTTCACGGGCTGCTACAGAAATAGACCAGTGAGCAGAAAAATCACCATAACTCAAAATGTAGGAATTTAATGATTATGAAAATTCGTATGATTATACTAAACAGTAAGCTGAATCCAACAAGCTTTAAATCCTTGAATTTGGATAAGTAACCACTGAGAAACACCTCTGACAAGATGAGTGAAAAAGTTGGGTACCTGACAGAGAGGTGAAGATGAACAGACCTTATTGACTTCAAATGAACATGACTGAAGATTGCAACATCCAAATGACATGAAAATTTATAAGCATATAGTAGACGTATAGAGCTAACTTTACCAAGTTAAATCACTGAAAATGATGCACCAAGCTCAGAGAAAACATCTCTGCAAGCTGACTGAGAAAATTGAGAGTAATGGCAGTGAGTAGTACACTTCACAAGAACATGGAAAGGTGAACTCAAATAATCATGAAAATGAAAGTATATTGCTTGTACAATACAATGACTTACTGATACATGTGTGTGCCTTGTAATCACACCTTGATATGGCATAAAGCTCAGCTCTTGGAAGTCTTCACATAGGTCTCTCTAACCACGACTAAAACTGCCATCTATTTATAGTTGAGTTTGGGAGGCTAACTTCCCTCAATCACTCTCCAATCAATCAATGATTGATTTGATTCTCTACCTACCACAAAACACGAATTCATGGCTCCTCTTTCCATTCTTGATCAAGTGGACTCAACCACTTAAGATTCTCTTACTTTTACATTAAGTAAACTCTTCAAAAGTTACAAGAGGTAGTTCACAAGTGAACTTTACATAGTCTTCTTTTTAAAGCTTCTTCTAAGAATTTGTGAGAATCAAGCCAATACTTAGGCTTGTCATAGACTTGCTCCAACAGCTCCCCCTCAAGCCAAGTATGCTTGAGGTCTTCAATCTTCCAAGATTACCTGCAAACCAATCATAGCCTTGAATTTGCAAAGCTTTGTACCATCCAATGCTTTGGTTAGAATATCTGCACATTGTTGATGAGTGGACACATGTGATATTTGAATCTCTTTGCTTAGAACCTTCTCTCGTACATAGTGATAATGAACTTCAATATGTTTAGTCTTTGCATGAAAAATAGGATTAGCAGCCAAATGAATAGAACTCATATTGTCACCAAAAATAGTTGGAGTTCCAAACTCCAATCCAAGATCTTTTAACAATGTCTTCATCCACATAGCTTCTTGTGTAGCTATGGCAAGACCTCTATATTCAGCTTCAGTAGAAGAGAGAGCAACTGTGGGTTGCTTCTTGGATGACCATGAAATAAGCTTTGAACCTGCAAAGGTAAGATAACCTGAAGTGCTCCTTCTATCTTCCTTGGAGCCAGCCCAATCTGCATCAGAAAATAGCTTCAAACCTAAATCAAATACATAAGGATAATAAAGGCCTTCATTTATGGCTCCTTTGAGAACTTGAGAATCCTTTTGGCAGCATCCATATGTGGTTTCCTTGGTGTGTGCATAAATTGGGTTAGCACACTCACACTGTAACATATATCTACTCTTGTCAATGTGGCATAGTTGAGACTACCCACTAGACTTTGATATGATGTGATGTCCTCTATGAATTCACCTTCATGTGAGCTCAATTTATGATTGACCTCCATTGGAGTACCTGCAATCTTACAATCTTGCATCTTGAATTTTGCCAACATGTCCTTAATGTACTTTTGTTGAGTGAGAAACAAACCATGATCTTTGTAGACAACTTCCAAACCTAGGAAGTAGGTAAGTGAACCCAAATCACTTATCTTGAACTCTTCTCTCATCTGATCTTTGATCTTCTTCATACCATCTGCATCATTTCCTGTCAATATAATATCATCTACATATACACATAGGTAGATGACCTTAGAATTACTCTTTTTAATAAAGAGTGAAAGATCTGCCTTGCTTGGTTGAAAGCCTTTGTCCTGCAAGAATGAAACAAGCCTGGAATTCCAAGCTCTTGGAGCTTGCTTGAGACCATACAATGCTTTGTTAAGTTTACACACATAATCAGGATAAACTTGATTCTCAAAACCAGGTGGTTGTGCCATATATACCTCTTCTATTATCCAACCATTCAAGAATGCATTCTTTACATCTAGTTGAAGTATCTTCCAATTCTTGGAAGAGGCAATACTAAGCAAAACCCTAATAGTAGGCATCTTTGCCACAGGAGAGAAGGTCTGCTCATAATCAATTCCCTGAGTTTGTGCAAAGCCTTTTGCTAGAAGCCTTGCCTTATACCTGTTAATGGAACCATCAGAATTCTTCTTGAGTTTATAGACCCATCTTGAGCCTATTACCTTCATGGATGAAGTCTTGGGCACCAAATCCCAAGTGTTGTTTTCCTCAAGTGCTTCAATCTCTTCCTTCATTGCATGCTTCCATTCTGTTTTTGCTTTGGCCTCTTCAAATGATGATGGCTCCACTTGGTTTATGTCCTGTGCTATGTAGATAGAATGTTTAGTTACTAATGAGGTGTCAAACCCATACCTTTTTGGTTTTTTCTTTTCCCTCATAGATCTTCTTAGGCCATGATGTGATGATTCTACCTCATGTCCAAGTTCCTGCAATTTTGCTTTACCTTTAGATTTCCATGCTTTGATCTTTTCCATGTGAGATTCTTCATCATCCTCTGAGGTGTCTTGTTCTTCAATCTTTGATTGTTCTCCACCAAGCTTTGGAAAATCTTCTTCAAGATCATATGGTAAATTGATCTTCCTGCATGAATCTTCATACCATGAATTGTTCTCATCAAAAACTACATCTCTGCTTACCAAGAATCCTTTGTTGGTAGGGTTGTATAACCTGTAGCCCTTTTGATTGTTGTCATATCCAATAAATACACACCTTTCTGCCTTTGGATCCATCTTGCCTCTAACCTGTGAAGGAACATGAGCAAAAGCAATACATCCAAAAATTTTACAATGATCTAAGCTTGGTCTTCTTCCATTCCAAGCCTCATATGGAGTCATCCCATCAAGGGATTTTGAAGGCAACCTGTTAATCAAGTAAGTGGCTATAGATACAGCCTCAGCCCATAAGTAATTAGGTAAATGCTTTTCATTTAACATAGACCTTGCAGCTTCAACAATTGTCCTATTCCTCCTTTCTGCCACTCCATTTTGCTCAGGAGTGTACCTTGTAGTTACCTCTCTTTTGATTCCTCTTTCTTGAAGAAAAGAATCAAAATCATGGGAGAAGTATTCTCCCCCTCCATCTGACCTTAGCCTTTTTAGTGATTTACCTGTTTGATTCTCCACAAGAGCCAAGTATCTTTTGAAACATGAAAAAACTTCATCTTTGTGTTTCATAAAGAATAGGATAGTCCATCTGCTGCAATCATCAATAAAGGAAACATAATACCTTGATCCAGATATTGAAGCTTCCTTGCTAGGTCCCCATACATCTGTATGAACCAACTCCAAGAGATCTCCATGCATATAACCTTTCTTCATGAATGGTAACCTGTGAGACTTTCCAAATTGACATGCACTACACTTATAAATCATATGTTGTTTTGACAAATTAGGAAGTCCAAGTACACTTTGGTCCCTGCAGATTTGCTTTAATGACCTTTCACCAATATGTGCTAACCTTTTGTGCCATACTTCCAATTCTGTGAGTGTCTGACTACCATAATTAAAGAGAGCAATGTTTCTAGTGTCCTGTAATTCAAATGTGAACAATCTACCTGTCTTTTCACCTTTTGCAATTCTTCTGAATCCTTGACTTGGATCTTCAACAAATGCTCCTGCTTTTGTGAACCTGACTTGCAACCCTTTCTCTACTATCTGCCCAACACTTATCAAATTCTTTGTAATGGTAGGGACATAGAGTACCTTACTGAGTAGGTTGATGTTTCCATCAGGTGCTTTGACATTGCCTATTTTCTCCACTGGATGTTTTGTATCATCTCCTGTTTGTACCTCATGCTTATTCCTTGGATCTTCTAAATCTGATAGGAGTGCCACATTTCCTGCCACATGATTTGAACAACCTGAATCTATGTAGAAAACATGCTCATCAGATTTACCTTGTGGCATAGCCATGTTCATGATCAATAATGAATCCTTTTTGTTTGAGTCTTCTGTGTAGTTATTGTAGTCTCTCCTTCCTTTGTAGCCTCCTTGATAGTTTGAATGATTGTAGTTGTTGTAGTTGCCATGGTAGTTGTTGAACCTTCCTCTTGAGTATCCATAACTTCCTCTATTGTATCCTCTGCCTCTTTGATTCCTGGAATTCCTAAAGCAATTTTCAGTTGTATGATTAGTTAATCCACAAATAGAACATGAGTTGGAGTCTTGGGATCTCCCCCTGCCTTGTCTACCTCCTCTTCCTCTACCTCTGCCATGTCTTCCTCTACCTGCATAGTTAGCTTGATATGTACGTGCTTCATCATCCACTTTCTTTGCCTTTCCTTTGTTATCTTTAGACTTGCTTTTATCCGTGTATAAAGCTGAAGATTGATTACCTTTAGAGCTTTCTCCATTTTTGATAAGCTTTGCCTCTTGAGTAAGTAGTTGTCCAATGAGTGTGTTGAAATCAGGTACATGCATGTCCATGTACAAATCCATAGCTGTGGTGAATGCTTCCCACTTATCATCTGCCTTCAAGCCATTGATGACCTACCTTACAATTTGCTCTTCATCTATTACCTCTCCAATGCTTCCCAACTGATCTGCTATGTCCTTGAGCTTTGTGACAAAATCAGTCACATTTTGTTTGGGAGCCTTCTTGAGAGTTGTGAAATCTAGCCATAGTTGATCCTTCCTAGCTTTGGTACTTGAAGAAAAGAAAGCTTCAAGTGCATCCCACACTTCCTGAGATGTCTTACAACTTCTAATGTGAGGCAACAAAAAATATGAGATAGAGTTGAGGAGATAAGACCTTGCAAGTGCATCCTTGGAGCACCATGTGCTCAATCTTTCTTGCTCTTCTTGTGTTGGTTGACTTTTGTTCCTGAAACTTGGCATAACTTCATCTCCAGCCACATAACCATATAAACTTCTACCTTGGAGATAAGCTTCCATTCTTAATGACCAAGCTGAGTAATTACCTCTATCCAATTTGTCAATTGATGAAGGAAATCCATCTGCCATGTTGTCCAACCTTGCTCTGATACCACTGTGAAGAGATAGATAGGTATGTGCTTGAAGATGAAGAGGTGTTGCAAAATCCTTGATCTACACTAGCCAAATGAACTCTAGGAGTATATGGTGGGCCCTTTTAGCTTGCCAATGGATGTATTAGACACCCTATGTACCTTGGAAGATCACTCTCAAAAAGATAGATCAAAACAGATAAGTTGGAGTTAGCTCAGAGGTGAAAACTTGCTATTCTTGGTTCATACACCTGTCCAGTGTTTTACATAATTCTCTGAGCACAGCAGCAATTAGCTCAATTCCTCTTGGGGAAGTCTAGGAAACTTAAAGAGCTAACTTTCAAGAGTAATCGCATAAAAAATAATGAACCACACACTGAGAATGAGTTTTAACAAGTGATGACATCATCCCGATTTTCACGGGCTGCTACAGAAATAGACCAGTGAGCAGAAAAATCAAGATAACTCAAAATGTAGGAATCCAATGATTATGAAAATTTGTATGGTTATACTAGACAGTAAGCTGAATCCCACAAGCTTTAAATAACTGAATTTGAATAAGTAACCACTGAGAAACACCTCTGACAAGATGAGTGAAAAAGTCGACTACCTGATAGAGAGATGAAGATGAACAGACCCTGTTGACTTCAAATGAACATGACTGAAGATTGCAACATCCAAATGACATGAAACTTTATGAGCATATAGTAGACTTAGAGAGCTAACTTTAACAAGTTAAATCACTGAAAATGATGCACCAAGCTCAGAGAAAACATCTCTGCAAGCTGACTGAGAAAACTGAGAGTAATGGTAGTGAGTAGTACACTTCACAAGAACATGGAAAGGTGAACTCAAATAATCATGAAAATGAAAGTATATTGCTTGTACAATACAATGACTTACTGATACATGTGTGTGCCTTGTAATCACACCTTGATATGGCATAAAGCTTAGCTCTTGGAGGTCTTCACATAGGTCTCTCTAACCACGACTAAAACTGCCATCTATTTATAGTTGAGTTTGGGAGGCTAACTTCCCTCAATCACTCTCCAATCAATCAATGATTGATTTGATTCTCTACCTACCACAAAACACAAATTCGTGGCTCCTCTTTCCATTCTTGATCAAGTGGACTCAACCACTTAAGATTCTCTTACTTTTACATTAAGTAAACTCTTCAAACGTTACAAGAGGTAGTTCACAAGTGAACTTTACATAGTCTTCTTTTTAAAGCTTCTTCTAAGACTTTGTGAGACTCAAGCCAATACTTAGGCTTGTCATAGACTTGCTCCAACAGAACATTGTGTACATAGGGAATGGATTGGAGTTCAAGAGAAGAATGTTGGCATTATGCGACTCTTACCTGCACCTTGTCCACTTACCGTGGAAGTAAGTATAAATTTTACATATAAATTGAAATAAATATCTTATGTTTTATTTACATGATTTTTTATATTTTTGTAGTGATCATGATGAGAGGGATAAAAAATACGTACTTAGTTCACATGAGACAGAGTTTGGGAAAGGATGGTCGCATAACTGGTGTCTAAAAGAGATGCGGACACTTATGGATCATCGTTGCGATAATGCAAGGTACGCACTGATTTTATGTATATATATGTGGATATGAGTATGTGTGTTTATGTATGTATGTATGTATATGAGAGAGAGAGAGAGAGAGAGAGAGAGAGAGAGAGAGAGAGAGAGAGAGAGAGAGAGAGAGAGAGAGAGAGAGAGAGAGAGAGAGAGAGAATAGTGAGACTAGAGGTACAAATAAATGCATACACACACATATACATCATACATGCACATTTACACACATACATGCACATTTATACATACACACACATACATGCACATTTTTACACACACATACACATGCATGTAGTTACACACATATAATGAATACACATAGACACATACACATACTCACATACACATACGCATACACATACTCACATACACATACACATGCATAATCACATGTACACACACAGACTCATATAATCATATTTACATGCATATATACATATACACATGCATATGTACACACACACACAACACATGCATATGCACATATAGATACACGTACATACACAACACATGCATACACATAAATAAATAAATAAATCCTATTTCAAAAATCCTAATTTGAAAAAAATAATTTTGATATTAGGGTTTTAAAACCCCTAATTTAAAAACTCTAATTCAACCTTTTAGCCATATGATTGAAGTATATGTACACATTGCATCTATTCCTCCAATGTCCTACTAGAGAGATGCCTCTCCTCCCAACCTTATGCCTCTATATATAGCTACTCGAATCAACGAGGATCATAATATATATAAAGATATATACACATCATGTAGATATACGTACATAAATATAAAATGGAGTAGATATATTATGCATCACACATACATGCCTACACACACACACACACACATATACAGGTAGTCACTAGAGCTCAGGCATTGCAGCAAAACCAAGGGGCAAGCCAGGAAAAGGGCCCAGAGGCTAGTGAAACCGAGAGCGTGACAAAGAAAAGGACTAGAGCGTGGAAAGATAGTCGAGAAAGAATGAAAAGACAATGGGCGAAAAAGATGAGTGAACTTGAGGAAAGCATAAGAGAAACCAAAGCGAGGTTAACTGTCTTCACAGCTCAAACTCCCTCTCACATTACCCCGCCTCCACCACTCCCATCGCCATCCGACCAGCCACCTTCCAACCCGCCTCACCTAAATCCACCACCCCCCAAAGTAGGATCAGTCCTAGCAGATCCCACTCCCGAGGACCTAAACATGATGCTTAAAGCATATCAGGCCAGAATCCAAGAAGGGCCAACCATAACCGATCATGAAAAATGCTACCCTAGAGCCGAGCTAGAGCTTGAACGAACTAAAATTTGTGCTAAGATGGTGGAATTGGCTCAAGCCATGTTCGAAGCTAGCCGCCTCTTTAACATCTCTAGCTCAGCTAAGACGCAGTTACACTTTGAGGGACTGTTAGAAAGAATAGAGAGGCTAATTGCACAATCAGAAAAGGAACCGGCCCCTCACAGAAAGGAAAGGGCAAGAGAACGGATAAGTCAGCCTCTTCAGGAAGCCCATGTGCCTCCTCAAGAAGCTTATCTTTCCCCCCAACAGGCAGACGAGCCTCCCTCGAAAACTTACGTACCTCCACAGGTTGCCTACATTCCTTCTCAGGGAGCGTATGAGCCTGTTCGGAAAAGTAATAGAATAAGTAATCCTCCCCAGGAAGCTTGTGCTCCAGCCATCTATGAGAACGAGGAGAGAGCCAATGATAGAATAAGCCCTCCTTCCTAGGTTGCTTATGTGCCTAATTCTACGGAGCCAGACACTTCTTCTTCTATGAATCGATTGGCACCAGACTTCCTATGAGAGATTCAAGAAGACAAATGGGATAACGAAAGTGAAGTCGCCCCTCCCTTTGAACTGGTGGATGATGCACATGACCAATTCCCACAAGACATCCCATCCATTTATGGAGAGCAGGAGAGTATCCAATCTCAAGAAAGATTAGACTTCGAGTCTAACTCTCTACAGGAACTACCCCAATTCACAGGCCCATGGGAAGCAAGGTCCACCTGTATGAGAACACCTACAATCATGGTAAGAAACGAAGATTCAGTCATACCTAGGAACACAGAGGTAGTGAAGAACACTAACGTGCAGTGCAATCTTAAGTTAGAAGAGCTACTCAAGGTTAGACCTGAATTATGGAAACGTGTCGCCAAACAAGTACCAGAAGTAGCCAAACCTCGTTCGCCGGTACGATCCCATAGGACAGTGCCAGAAATTCCCTTGGATAAGATAGGGGATATGTGTGAAGGTGAAGAAGGGAACACCTATCTTCCCATCACCTACCAGGAGTACACCACCAAGGCCATTTTGGACTCAGGTGCAGGAGTTGCAATTGCCACTACTTCCCTATGGAAGCGTTGGGGCAAGCCTGCACTCAGGCCAACGAGAATGAAATTGCAGATGGCTGATGGTCACATAGAGAGACCCCTAGGATTGCTAGAAGGAATAACTCTCACCACTTGTGGTGTCGAGTTTGAGCATACGTTTGCTATATGTGACTTCAGCAAAAATCATGCTTATGAGATGATTTTGGGAAGACCATTTATGCGACAGTTGTAAGTGGTATAGGACTGGGGAACCAATTCCTTGTATCTGCAACACTTAGGTGTTACGACCAAAGTGAATCTCAAGGACTACTCTCATAGAGATGTCCCTCCTATCCAATGGAATCGAATCCATAGAACCAAGGATGATACAGAATTGGTGCATTCCATAGGGTCTGGATCCTCATGGATGCATGAAGACACCCACTTATGGATGTGCAAGGTAGCAGTAGAGGAAGAGAAGAGAGAGAAAGCCAGAGAGGTAGGTGCGAAAGAAACACATAGATCAATCCAAGACCCAGCCTATGCACCTGTAGTTTTTCCGGACGAAGAATTTGAACCCCATGGCTGGGCAGAAATTTTGGCAACCATGGACGTAGCCATCAATGAAGAACAATGGACTCCTCACTGTGATGAGGATGGCTATGACATTTCAGTCTTCTCCATAGAGCCAATCATGGGAGAGGCAGTTCTAGAAGAATGCGAACTTAGTCCTGATGCATTTGAGGATGCAAGCGACTCCGAACTAGAGTCAATCATTATGGACCCACCATTTGCATCAGATGAGGAATACTTCCATGAAGTAGAATTTCAACCCCAGAGGCATGGAGAGCTGACAAACGATGTAAGATTAGCAACACATGTGACCCAGAAGGAAGAAGGAAAGAAACGAAAGAAGAGAGAAGCCTCACCAGAAGAGGAAGAATCTTTGTTTGAGGTCCCGAAAAATTTTAAGAAGTATGAGATAGATGACAGGAGAGTCATGATCAGAATGCCGAAACGAGAGGCACAATCAGGAGAGGCCTATGATAACAAAGAAACTACCAAGAAAATAGTAGTGGCCCTAGAAGAAGGAGAGGAGAGATGCACGTACATAGGCCATGACCTAACAGAAGAAGAAGAGCATGCGTTAATTGCCTTGCTAAGAGAATACAGAGATGTATTCATTTGGAGTTACAAGGATTTGAAAGGTGTTGACCCTGACATATGCTCACACACCATTCCCATGACCTCAGATGCCAAACCCTCTAAGCAAAAGCCCTATACTTATAACGATAATTACGCTGCTAAGATCAAAGAAGAGATAGATAGACTGGTCGAAGCTGGATTTATCTATGAAATTGAGCACACTGAATGGGTATCCCCCATCGTAGTGGTGCCCAAGAAGAATGGCAAGCTGCGTGTGTGTATTAACTTGAAAAAGGTTAATGCAGCCACGATTCGAGATAACTATCCGCTTCCCATCACAGAACATCTCTTAGAAAGAGTGGCAGGCAAGGAAGTGTACAGCTTCCTTGATGGATTTTCGGGTTACAATCAAGTAGCCATAGCTCCAGAGGATCAACATAAGACGGCATTTGCCACAGAATGGGGCATTTTTGCCTTTAGAGTAATGCCATTTGGGCTTACCAACGCACCAGCTACCTTCCAGAGACTAATGTGCCATGTATTTAAGGAGTTCTTGAGGAAGAGTTTAGAGGTCTATGTTGATGATCTTTGTGCTCATTCCAACATTAGACACACTCATATTCCTGAACTCAGGCAAATCTTTGACAAATGTAGAGAATATCAAGTCTGCCTGAACCCAGAAAAATGTGTTTTCATGGTCAGGCAAGGTAAGATCTTAGGACACATAGTGTCAAAGAATGGCATATCTACTGACGAAGAGAAAGTGAGAGCTATAGCAGAGCTACCTAGGCCAAAAAATGTCAAGGAAGTACAAGCTTTCATGGGGCATTGTGGTTATTACCGACGATTTATACACATGTATGCTGTCATTGCAAAGCCCATGTACGGACTTCTAACTAACTTTGAGTGGACGGATGAATGTGAGAATTCCTTCCAGGAGCTTAAACAAAGATTATGTTCAGCACCAATCTTGACCACACCAGATTGGAATAAGCCATTCCATGTTCATGTGGATGCATCCAATTATGCTATTGGATCTGTGCTTGCACAACCTACTGGTGAAGGTAATATGGATCTTCCAATTGCCTATGCCAGTAGACAGTTGAATGCAGCTGAACGGAATTACACCACTACAGAGCGAGAAGGCTTAGGCATGGTATATGCAGTCAAAAAATTCAGACACTATTTGCTTGCAAATAAGTTTAAATTTTTTACTGATCATCAAGCATTGCTATACCTCGTAAACAAGCCATGCAATATAGGAAGATTAGTGAGATGGTTTCTCTTGCTCATGGAATACGACTTTGAAGTTGTGGTAAGGAAAGGTAGGACTCATTTGAGAGCAGATCATCTCTCTAGGCTCACATCTGGAGAAGCCCCGCAAGGAGTATCGGATGATCTTCCTGATGCTTACCTGTTTAATTTGGAAGTGGTGCCACAGTGGGCTAAGACATTGGTACCAGTATTGACATACGGGCCTAACCATCCAGTGGTAAACACACGGAATAGAGAGGTTGTAAAAGCCCAAAAGTACCACATCATGGCAGGAAGTATGTACAAGCACACATGTCAAGGGATCTTGGCTTGTTGCGTAGAAGAGGATGAGTACGCTAAATGGTTGCAATTAGCACATGTAGGTGCGTTAGAGCAACACTACTCAAAGCAACGAACTTTACAGACCCTAAAGAGACTCGGAGTGCATTGGCCGACTATGGAAGCGGATGTCCAAAAGTTGTGCAAGGAATGCCCAATCTGTTGCACTAAACCACCTGTGGAACACGCTACTCTTTATCAAGTATCCATTGTGCCAGATTGGAGCGAACCTCTAGTATCCTTCCTGAGGACAAACACATTCCCTCTAGACATGACTCTGGCTAGGAAAAGGAGTTTAGAACAAGAAGCCCTGGATTACTCACTCATTGGTGATAATCTATACAAACGCGGTAAAGATGGTTACCTGAGACTGTGTGTCCATGAGAGTCAATATCTTAAGATCTTGGAAACTGCTCACCAAGGTGTAGCAGGAGGACACTTTGGACCAGATCAGGTGATCAAGGCAATACTATTTGCGGGCTTCTGGTGGCCTACCCTTCACATGGATGCACATACCTATGTGAAACAGTGTGATGTCTGTCAGAGAACTCAGTATCCTATACGAAAAGATGAGATGCCATTGAAACCTATGATGGGTGGACGTGCGTTCTCTAAGTGGGGAATAGACTTCGTAGGTCCTATTAATCCCCCAGCTAAGGGTTCTCATGCGGAATACATCATTGTTGCAACAGACTATCTAACTAAGTGGGTAGAGGTAAAGGCTACGACAAAGAATGACGCTCAGACAACTGCTAAATTCTTGTTTGAGAATGTGTTCACAAGATATGGGCTACCTATAGAGCTTGTAAGTGATAGAGGCACTCATTTCTTGAACGAAGTGATTGAAAATCTACTCCAAGAATTCTTGGTAATACACAAGAAGTCTGCCCCCTATCACCCTCAAGCTAATGGACAAGCTGAGAGCACTAATAAGATCTTATGGAATGTACTGACAAAATTAGTGAACACTAAATGCTCTGATTGGGACAAACAGCTACATCATGCTGTTTGGGCATACCGAGTCGCCTACAAAACGGTACTCCAAGCCACCCCCTTTCAGATGGTATTTGGCTAAAACGCAGTGCTACCCTTGGACTTCTTAATACCTACGTTGAAAGTAGCACAAGAGCACGAATGGACAGGGCATGAGCTCTCCTCTAGGATCTTTGACCTTGAACGATTAGGAGAAACAAGACTGAGAGCAGCTGCAGGAATATATGCAACCAAGAAGAGACAGAAGGCATACTTTGATGCCCATGTGAAGGATAAAGGCTTGAAAGCAGGAGATCTAGTCTTAGTCTATACACTGAAACAACACGCAAGGAAACTAGAAAAGAGAGGCTACGGACCTATGATCATCAATAGGATCTCCACGAGTGGAGCAGTACAACTAGCCACGTTAGAGGGCGATATTCTCCCAAACTATATTAGCGGTTGCAGAGTCAAGTTGTATCAGGAACCCCTCACGGAGGAAATGCTTAGCCGACTCAACACTGCTAAGAAACGCAAAGAGGAAGAAAAGCGAGTTCGAGAAGAAGCTCAAGCAGAAGCATTAGAACGCATCAGAAGGATGAAGTTACGGAGGCAAAATAGGGATCAGCCTAGAACGAATGACTATGCAGATCAAGGATATCCTATGGCCATGTGTGAAGTTGCAGGAACAAGCTCGCATAGGATAATTGATCGACGTCCTTTCATAACCCTAGATATAGGACAAGGAAAGAGTGCAAGGACCGTAAGAGCCTTGATTGACTCAGGTGCAGCCACTAGTGCTGTTAAGTTGTCTTACTGTCAAGAGTTGCAGTTAACTGTCAATCCTGTGGAAGCATATCTCATAGGATTGGGAGGCGTGGAAACCCCTTGCATGGGCGAGGTGGAACTTCCCCTCTACATTCATGATGAGGCAATGACAGTTAAAGTACTAGTGTGTCAAGACGAGGATCTCACTGAACCTCTTGTCTTGGGTCAAGATTGGATCTATGACCAAGCAGTCAACTTAAACCTAAGAAGTGGACTTCTTCAGGTTTGGGTCAATCATAGTCGAATTACAGTAGAGTTAGATAATGGAGCACTCGAGGAACTAGGAAAGGCACAGATTCCTGGTCCTTCCAGGAGTACACATGAAGATGACCATGTTGTTCTTGTCCAAAACTATGTGTTGCAGAGGAATGATATTTGCAAAAAAGGAGTCAGGGATGCAACGGAACTCCCTTCTTTTCCAAAGGCCAGAAGGAGGCAGCAACCAAAGATGGATCAAAGACAGAAGAAGCAGAGTACTTCCTATGTCAGAAATCAAAAGTACCTGCGCAGCAAAATGTCCCAGCAAGTGAAACAAGTGTGGGTACGGAAAGGCGAACAACGGGTTGCACTCAAGCCAACCACACGGGCTAAGCCTCTTATTAGTAACCAACAATACGACATTAATAAGAAGTCTTTCAGAAATTCTCCTGCTGACGTGAAATCTATTTGGGTGCCCAAGAAGTCGATGAAGGCTAGCCCACAATCAAGAAAAATTTGGGTGCCTAAGGCTTGCTTGCGGGCGCAAGTAGCTACGCCAAAGCCACAACCTACACTGCGTGACCCATCCACTCGCACAGCCAGTACTCACTCGTTTTCAACACTCAGGAACCCACCAAGGCCCATGAGCACGCACATAATCACTTGTAAATGGGTCCCTAAAAGGCCTCATTTTCAAACCGAGACATCGATAAAGCTCTCTAGAGTTCTAGAAACCAAGAGCAAAACCCATCCACTGCATTTGGCAGCCTCAGACTTGTAACAAACCCCCAGACCCCATTTGTAAATCCATGATAACTTACTAACCACATCACTATCACATTACATCATTCCACTTAACTCTTAGGTCTACCGAACGACTAACCGCACACACACTCGCACCGAGCACTTACTAACCCATTATTCGCTCCCGACCCTCATGTTAATATTGTGATGGGAACAACAATGGCCCTCCCTTGTCCTGTACGATGTTAACACATGTTTGTATATTCTCACAGAGACAGGCAGCAAGAAGTAAAATGGCAGATACGGTAGGAACTAGCTCCCAGGCAGGCACCAGCCCCCAAGTGGTGGACATCGAAAGCCTTCCGGTCGAGGAGGAATTAAAGGAAAGACCAGTGGCATTGAGGGCATTACATGCCATACCGATTCAAAATCCTCCACAGGGTCACACAATGCTGGTGGGCAAAACCTCACACTGGTTCAGTGACGTTGCTGGACCTCTGGGCGACGGTACATACATGTGGGAGTCCGAGGTAGAATTCAATGGACGTTGGGGCAGATACCATTTCTTTACCAGGGAGTTTGAAAGGCTACAGAATAATGAAGGACTGAAGTCGATATGGAAGAAGGCTGGGCTTTATGATTACTTCAAGTTCCAACTACCCAAGCCAGATTTTCTAAGGTGCTCATACTTAATTAGTACCCTCACTCCCAGCAAAGACAAGAAAGGATACAGCTCCTTTGTGCTCCCATCACTCACAAGGTGCAACGAGCTGAAGCGTTTCCGCTTGACTATCAACTTGGTAAGGGAAGCTCTCGACATGAAAGGTATGCACATCCCAACGGAGAAAGAGACTATGGTTCCAGACAATATGAAGAACAGGAATCTGACGAAGTTGAAGGACATGGTTGCGATGACACCTACGATCGCCATTCACTTACGCATGGTAATGCAACATTTCGCATTCCCCGTGCAGGAGAGGTTCACAATGCCTCCCAAAAAGATCTGGTTTAGCCTCTACCTGGCGGATGCCTTTGATTTGACCATCAATATGCCTCACTGGATTATCGACCAGATTCATATGGCTCATCAGAGATGGTATAAGAAGCAGAAGTCTGTACTGTATGGTTGCTGTGCACTTACAAGAATTGTATACAGATGTCTCGCATATGATGTACCGGTGCAGAGGGCTCTCATTTGGTCCAGAGCACAGGAGTTTCAATGCCGATTGTCAGCCGTAGGGCCTCCCTCAAAGAAGATGAGAGGCGCTGTCCAGATGCCTTGTGCACAAGCTCGCGGTGCAACCCTAACGCCTGAAACAACCCCAAGACTTCCTCGTCGTGTACAACCATTTACTATCAGGTTACCCAGACACAGCACAGATGGCCCTAACCTTGTGTTTCCACCAGTACCGACTGATCTGGAATTCCCGCATGGATTCACTTTGGAGGATCTAACGGATGAAGAAGTTGCCAGAATCATCGAAGCTGTAAATGCAGAAGTTGAAGCGGAGCAAGCTGGTGGACAGCAAACTGCCCCAGACCAAGCCCAGCCCAGTCAACCGGACGTAGTCAATGTGGACGATGAAGGAGAAGCACATGAGGAGGCACAGGGTGGACAATCAGAAGAAGAAGAACAAGAGTATGATCAGGAAGCCCTACAAGTACTGGAAAGTGCCCCAGCTTATACTAACGCATTAAAGAAGCTCTACGACACGATGAACCGAGTTCAAGAACAACACAGACTATCATTAGCTGTGGGTAAAGCCCTCATGAACCAGATTCTGGAGGAGGAAGGTGTGGACGAGCAATACCGTGCCACCTTGGAAATGATATCGGACGCTTTGGGAGTACTTGAAACGGTGCATACTGCACTAGCGCAATCACGAAGGACAGAGAAAAGATATGGCAGACGCCCCCCACGAACGGGAAAACGAATGAATGTATTAGGATCAGGACCACAAGGCACCCCCACAACCACTCGCACAACACACACTGTTCACGACACCGAGGAAGCCCACACATCGAGTGCACCTCCATCACCTCCCTTGCCACCTTCTCCCCCACATCCACCCCATTCACCTCCCTCTACCACTGTAACCTATACTGTCACCACCTCCGAACCCACTACACACACCGATGCACAAACCATCAGTCAACCTACGTACTCTATTTCCACTGAAAACATAAGTCTAACCACAGCCACGATAAACCCAACTACTCCCATCACACTTCCTGGGAGTTCACAATTACACACACCTCTATACACGTTCACAACTCTCACCGCAACCACAATCCCCATGTTCACAGTCACGCCCATCACGGCCTCCACTTTTGAATCCATGGAGGTGTCACCCACGTCTGCACCTCTCCCACCCCCCATTTACCCACAATCTCCCATTCCCCCACCTCCCCTCTCACCCTTCTCCAGTACTGCATCCACAATTCCCTTTCCCTTCCCCTTCCCCTCTGCATTCAACACCATTTCTCCCACCATTCCTCTTAATAATGTACTTAATAATATGTATCAATGCATGTCCCAACTTCAGCAACACTACCAACACCTTGACAACCAACATACAAGGCTTTTCCGAAGCCACGAAGATCTCCAAGCACGATGTAGGGATCTTGAAGAGCAGAAGCAGCTACTACAACAGCAGCACGTGACCTTACAGGAACAATATGCACAATTAGAAGCCAACCCACCCCAAGCAGATGATGAAGAACGATGACACATGGACGAGATGCTACATTCTCAGATCACGGAAACCCTTAAGCTTCGACGGAACTTGGGCCTCCTACGTAAGCATATGTCTACAGCGCTAGAGGAGAATAAACGATTACAGAAACAGAACGAAGAAAATCTGGAGGCGGCCATGGAGGGTTACCCACAGGAGCTTGACCCAGAGCGATTCAAGGCAATTCCCTCTGAGAATATGAAAGTGGTGCTAGAAACTCATGCAGATCTAATGGAGGCCCATGCCGCTCTAGAAAAAGAGAGAGATGATTTACTAAGGCAGTTGGCCACCCAACAGACATCACCAAGCAAGATCACAACCGCAGAAGATACATCTGAAGAGGTCACTAAACTCCGGGCAGAACTTGAGGAATTACGTAGCAAGATCATGCAATACGAGCGTCAGCCCTCCCCTCTGGTAGAGCCCGAGCCTGACGATCTTGTGCCAATTGAAGTAGAAGAAACATTCGAGGATCCCTATGTCCCGATGCCAACACCCGGGGGTAAGCGAACAGAACAGGGCATGGACACAATTGAAATTGAGGCACCTGAATGGATGCAAAAATTAGAGAAAGTAGCCACGACGCATGATGACAGGGTGGCAGTCCAAATCGCATTGATGTCAAAATTGGAAGAGGTTGTAATAAAATCCGATTATTTTAAGAATCTCTCACACCATAGGTGGATCGGCCCATCGGACGACCTGTATGTTCCTTTTTGCGTGCTAATGGCGGATTATAATGCAGAGATCAAGCACCACACCTCAAGGGAACCAACCTGTGCCACACAATTTGCACCTGACGACATCCCAGAAAGTGCCAAGCAAGGACATATTCGCCAACCAACTTGGAGAATTTGGCTGCTTGAAACATACCCGGAAATGGTAAGAACATGGAACAACATGCCATTGTACATCAAATATAACCCATGTTATTGCCCTGTATTTCGAAGGAGATCATGGCCAGAGTACACACAAACAGTGCTGACGATTAAAGGATGTGAGAAGTGGCTCAATTATGTGTACTTCGCACCCCCGAAGGGCCCACCTACTATTGGATATATGATTTCGACGATTCAACATTGGGGGGTCCGGTTCAAGAATGTACCTGATGTCATGACTCAGATGTGCCTGAAGATTTTCGAACTTATGTTGGTCATCTTCAGGACCTTCAAAAATGTCAAGGAACCGCATCTCTCAGCACTAGGATTTAATGAAGGTAATCAGGACCTTGTATACGACATGAGCACAACCCCATCGATTAATGTTGTGTATGCATGGCACGCTCGCATCAAATATCTACCGGCCTGCTTCAAACAAACGTTTGAAGAGATGTTTGTCACGGGATTCTGGGAATATCACTCCGAGATATTCATTCCCAGACCATCCCATCTCTTGCAGTTGTTTGCAGTGGAACAAGCTCTCCATTCCGAAAAGCTACGTATACCACATCCAGAGGTTCCCGGGCCGGTAGACTGGGATGCTCTACTCACAGATTTGGCCAAAGGATTGCGAATTGCCAAACACCACTTAGCGCAGGATGTCGTCGAGTACTACATCCAGAAACCCACACAACAAGGGTCTGTCAGGGACGACAGACGCAAGAGAGGGGGGGGTGTTAGCAGCAGACAAGGAACTGAAGGACCAACGAGGCATGGCAGTCAGAGAAGAGAGTCAGAAGGGAGAGAAGGCACAAGCAGACAAGGGAGTCAACGAAGATCTGGCAATTAGGCCAATAACTTTCTTCAGGAAGAAGCATGTATGAGCATTCACGCAGATCTAGCACTAAGGCAACCCCTTAGTTTTTCAAAACCCTTACACCTATTAAAAGTGATTCTCATCACTAAACACCATTGTAAATACCATTTCATATTTTTGTAGCTCCATTTTGTGCAAGCCAAGGAGTCCTTGAGCTTGAGGAGCTTTAGAAGTATCTACCTACCAATTTTCGTATTTTTTAGATCTCGTTTGAGCCCTCAAATAAGCCCTGGAACCTAATTTTTAACTAGGCCGGACACTAGGTCTGAACAGGGCCAAAACTAGTCAAACACTATAAAAAGAGCTAGAGAGCTCATTTTTGAGGTTAGATTGTAATTGAAACAAACTTGTAAGAGCTTCTTGAAAAGTAATCTAAGAACTCCATTGATTCTCCCTCTTTGTCTTGTCGTGTGTGCGTGTGTGTGTGTATGTGTGTGCATGTCTGTGTGCTTCTCACTCACGCACTTGTGCCGCCACTTGCTCGAGGTCTTCATACCATCCTCACGTCTTCCCGGATTGACATTAAAGGAGGTGCTACTCATCACTGAGCTACAGCTACCCTTCGGTATAAGAACATAAGAAGCGACATCCATATTTGTTTTCTTGCATACGAGCACCACAAGAAATAGGGGGCGTAGCAACGCCCCCAATTGAAAAAAAAACAAGAATCCTCACTTATGCGATGCTAGCATCACATAATCGACAGTAGCGTTGCATAAGCAACGGTCCTAGTTTTGCATTTTCTTTTTTACGAGCCTTCGTGGCATAAGCGATGGTAGCGATGCTAAAAGTGTGCATCGCAAATAGAGCCGCTAACTAGAGACGATATTTGCGCTGTTGGCAAGCTCGTTGCGACGTCTATGCGTCGCATAAGCGAGGTCCTGTGTTCCAGAGCATCGCATAACTGACGCTCTCGAATGTTACAAAAAAAATTTTGATTTCTCCCGGCACATTTGTGTCGGGATTTGGACGAGAGAGAGAGAGAGAGAGAGAGAGAGAGAGAGAGAGAGAGAGAGAGAGAGAGAGAGAGAGAGAGAGAGAGAGAGAGAGAGAGAGAGAGAGAGAGAGAGAGAGAGAGAGAGAGAGAGAGAGAGAGAGAGAGAGAGAGAGAGAGAGAGAGAGAGAGAGAGAGAGAGAGAGAGAGAGAGAGAGAGAGAGCAAGGAATCATCATTGAAGCCAGGTATGCATGCACACACACACTTAGACACACATACATATGCATATAGACACACACATATACACATATAGACACACACACACATACACATAGACACACACACATACCCACACATATACACACACATATTTACACATACACACATAATGTTGCATACAAACACATATACATGCATACACACACACATATACATGCACACACACATATATGCATACACACACATATGCATACATAATGCATACACACACATATGCATACATAATGCACATGCAGACATACACATACATAATGCATACACACACATATGCATACATAATGCATACACACACATACACACACATATGCATATATACATGCATACACATACAGACATAGACATATACACATACACACACATAAACACATACAAACTCATAGACACACACACATATACACACACTCACATACACACATATACACATACACACATAATAATGAATACACACACATACACACACACACATACACACATACACACACATATATGCATACACACACATAGAGAGACATGCACACACATATACATACATGCATACATATGCATACATAATGCATATGCATATCCATACATACATACTTACACGCATACACACACATATGCATACATAATGCCCATGGAAACATACACATACATAATGCATATGCATACATACACATACATAATGCATACACACACATATGCATACACACACATATGCATACATAATGCATACACACACATACACACACATATGCATACATACATGCATACACATACACACACATAGACATATACACACACATAAACACGTACACACTCATAGACGCACACACATACACATAGACACACACACACATACACACACACATATACACACACATACACACATAGACACATACACACATACACACATAATGATGCATACACACACATACACATGCATACACTCATACACACACATACACACATACACACATACACACATACACACATACACACATACACACATACACACATACACACATACACACATACACACATACACACATACACACATACACACATACACACATACACACATATACACATATACACATACACACATACACACATACACACACATATATGCATACATACACATAGAGAGAAATACACACACATACACATACATGCATACATATGCATACTTAATGCATATGCATATGCATAAATACATACTTACATGCATACACACACATATGCATACATAATGCACATTCATACATACACATACTTAATGCATACACACACATATGCATACATAATGCATACACACACATACACACATATGCATACATAATGCACATGCATATGCATACATACATACATACACATACACACATAGACACATACACACACATAGACACATACACACAGATAGACGACACATACACACACATACACACACACACTCATAGATGCACAAACATACACATAGACACACACACATACACACACACATATACACACACATACACACATAGACACATACACACATACACACATAATGATGCATACACACACAAACACATGCATACACACATACACACACATACACACACACACATACACACACATACACGCACATACATACACACACACATACACACATACACACACATACACACACATATAGAGACATACAGACACATACACATACATGCATACATAATGCATATGAATATGCATACATAATGCATATGCATATGCATACATACATACTTACATGCATACACACATATGCATACATAATGCACATGCATACATACACATACTTAATGCATACACACACATATGCATACATAATGCATACACACACATACACACACATATGCATACATAATGCACATGCAATATATGCATACATAATGCACATGCATATGCATACATACATGCATACAAATACACACATAGACACATACACACATAGACACATACACATGCATAAACACATACACACTCATAGATGCACACACATACACATAGACACACAACATGCATACACATACACACATAGACACATAGACACATAGACACATAGACACACATGGACACATACACACACATGCACACATACACACTCATAGACACATAGACACTTACACACACACATCCATACACATTTACACACACACACACATACACATGCACATCGACACATATATATAGATACACACGTATATACACACATAGACACACACACATACACACATAGATACACACACTTACACACATAAACACACACACATACACACATAGACACACACACACATACATATACACACAGACATAGACACACACACTTACACGCACACATCCGCACACATTTACACACACATACACATGCATATAGACACATATATATACATACACACACATACGCACATACACACATACACACATACATGCATATGCATACATAATGCACATGCATATGCATACATACATGCTTACATGCATACACACACATACACATGTACACACATACACATACAGACATAGACACACACACACACATACACACACATACACACATACACACACATATATGCATACACACACATATATGCGTACACACTCACATAGAGAGACATACACACACATACACATACATGCATACATATGCATACATAATGCATATACATATGCATACATAATGCATATACATATGCATACATACATACTTACATGCATACACACACATATGCATTACATAATGAACATGCATATGCATAGATACATGCATACACATACACACACATAGACACATACACAGACATACACACACATATGCATACACATACACACATAGACATATACATACACATAGACAAACACACACACACACACATACACACAAATTTACACACACATACACATGCATACACACACATATACACAAACACACACACATACACACACACACACGTACACATGCATATGCATACATACATGCTTACATGCATACACACATACACACAGATCCATACACTCACATATACACCATACACATATACACACATACATATATACACATATATATATTGATTTCTAAACCATTTTATTTTATATGTTAGGTATTATGGATCCTAGTAGAGAGAGAAAGGTGAAATTCACTCTAATAAAAAGTCTTATGAGAGCAAGAGTTCTATCTGATACTCTAGGGGCCATCATGCATGATTACTCGGAGATGTCAGATGATGAGCTGGATTATACGATCAAGATGCTTACCCAGTGATCAGAGGAGGGCTCTTCTGCAGCTCCACATGTCGGAAGACAGCTATCTGCTCATAGGTATGTTTTTTTTAATAAACTTTTTTAATGATATTACAACACATATTTTTATTTATTTTTTCCTATCTATTTTAAGGACACCTATACCACCTCCAGATCATGATAGCAGAGTAGAGTTGCCTATGAGGACATGCATAGGCACCTTAGGACTAGAGTGCAATATAAAGCTAGAGGGGAACATTGTGTACATAGGGAATGGATTGGAGTTCAAGAGAAGAATGTTGGCATTATGCGACTCTTACCTGCACCTTGTCCACTTACCGTGGAAGTAAGTATAAATTTTACATATAAATTTAAATAAATATCTTATGTTTTATTTACATGATTTTTTATATTTTTGTAGTGAGCATGATGAGAGGGATAAAAAATACGTACTTAGTTCACTTGAGACAGAGTTTGGGACAAGATGGTCGCATAACTGGTGTCTAAAAGAGATGCGGACACTTATGGATCATCGTTGCGATAATGCAAGGTACACACTGATTTTATGTATATATATGTGGATATGAGTATGTGTGTTTATGTATGTATGTATATGAGAGAGAGAGAGAGAGAGAGAGAGAGAGAGAGAGAGAATAGTGAGACTAAAGGTACAAATAAATGCATACACACACATATACATCATACATGCACATTTACACACATACATGCACCTTTATACATACACACACATACATGCACATTTTTACACACACATACACATGCATGCAGTTACACACATATAATGAATACACATAGACACATACACATACTCACATACACATACGCATACACATACTCACATACACATACACATGCATAATCATATGTACACACATAGACTCATATAATCATATTTACATGCTTATATACATATACACATGCATATGTACACACACACACACAACACATGCATATGCACATATAGATAAACGTACATACACAACACATGCATACACATAAATAAATAAATAAATCCTATTTCAAAAATCCTAATTTGAAAAAAATAATTTTGATATTAGGGTTTTAAAACCCCTAATTTAAAAACTCTAATTCAACCTTTTAGCCATATGATTGAAGTATATGTACACATTGCATCTATTCCTCCGATGTCCTACTAGAGAGATGTCTCTCCTCCCAACCTTATGCCTCTATATATAGCTACTCGAATCAACGAGGATCATAATATATATAAAGATATATACACATCATGTAGATATACGTACATAAATATAAAATGGAGTAGATATATTATGCATCACACATACATGCCTAAACACACACACACACACACACACACACACACACATATATATATATATATATATATATATATATATATATATATATATATATATATATATATATATATATATATATATATATATATATATATATATATATATATATATATATATAGATGCATATATATTTACATGTACACATTTACACATCACATATACATGCCTACATGCACACATAAATATATATATACATGCATACATATTTACATGTACACATTTACACATAGACACATATACATATATACATGTACACAATTATAAAACACATGCATATATTACATGAATACATGAATATTTTACATAAATGCATATGCATATATACACATATGCATACTAACACATTTATACATATATCACATGCACACACATACATATACATGAAATACATATATATGCATACTAACATATATATACATATAATACACATTAATACACACACATATGCATACATACATGATAGAAATTTGATCCTTGAGGATAAAGCTATATATAAAATAATTAGGCATACCATTGAGCTTCATGTTCTAACTTAAAAGAACATGATTTAATCTCTCTAGTAGGATTCATCGTTATTCAAGTTAATAAAAAATCTATTATCTGATATCCATTTAGAAGCTTCAAGTTATTGATCGATAACTAGAGTAGAATTTACTATCTAATCTGCTCATATGTTTTCATTATTGCCATCATTTTGGTAAGACATCAATATAGTCTCATCTTCATTATCCTTATTGATTTCATTTATTTCTTCTATTGTTAAATGTGTGTTCTCATGAGTCACATCATCTATTGATGGATTAATATCTATTTCTAGTAATTCCTCTTCCTCATCAATAGAATCAGCATGTAGAGAACTATCCGCTTCATCAAAAAGATTAGTATCAGTATCACGTATAATGATTCTAATTTCTCTTTTAGATGTTGATGTATCAGTATCTGATGCTGAATCATCAAGAGGACTTTCTTCGATCTCTCTAACAATAAATTGTTCAAACAATGACCTACCTCTCGGTTGCACATGAATGACTTGCCACCAAGGATGAGCATCTGGGTGTTTATAAGAAAATACTTATTGAATATGCCTAAGAAGAATATATGGTTCTTTAGTAGATCACATTACCTTGGAAGAATGAATTGCCCAAAACCCAATTAATTCCTTTCTTAATGTGGAATTACTACTTTTATACTCGGTTTGAAACCAATCAACCTTCAAAATGACCTATCAAAATATATAAAAACAAAAACGCATTATTAGGTGCTTAAAAAATAACTAACTCTATCATAAAAAATATAAACTTTTTTCTACCTGTTTGAATGTACGAAATGAAGTTTCGTAGATACCAACAATAGTTCCTACGTAACCAAGTTCGCCATCGATAAGGTTTGTGTCTTTTGAGCTAGCACGTGATAGTTTCTTGAAAGAAGCAACAATACTAGAATCCTCTGTTTTACGTAAAGAATCAATGGCTTTGATTATAATATGTTGTCCAAAAGCCCACATACTAGTGAACATTCGAGCCTGCAAAAGAAATTCAATTAGTAAATAGAAACTAATATACATATATGAAAAAAATAAAATATTATTAAAATAAAATTACCTTTCGTTCACAACTTATTATTAACTCTCTTTGCTTATCTGAGATTTCTTCATTATTTGTGTTGGCACGTTGCAAACGACTATATAGCCAACTTATTATCAACTCTCTTTGCTTATCTGAGATTTCTTCATTATTTGTGTTGCAAACGACTATATAGCCAATCCGTGAAAGAAGTTATATCTATAATCTCATTATTATTGAGATTATGTCTATATCTTTTGTTTTTTTGCCTTTTACTTCGGAGATTTTGAAGTTCCTGTTCGTACTTGCTAAGGAATGCTTGCATGCATTTGCTATGATATGCTACAAAAGTAGAAACATCATTTTTTTCTTGAAATATAAATAAGAATGGAACTCCCTTACCTGATAATATCTCATCTGTTATTTTTGAAGAAGACTCGTTGGTCCATGCACGTGGAGCTTCTTCATGAACTCTTTCAAGGTACTCACTAATGTAATACATGCACTCTTCAAGCATCCAACCCTTTGCCATGGATCCTTCTTGTTTTGCTCTTTGTCGCACATAACCTTTTAATATTCCCATAAATCGCTCTACCCAAAATATCCATCGAGTGTTGATAACACCTGCAATCTCTATTCCATCTACAAGATGGACTAATAAATGAACCTGAATATTATCAAAAAATGAAGTAGTAAGTTCTTTCTCCATCAAACATAGTAGCTCTTTGCATTCACGTTTTTTTTTTAATGGGATCGAGTTTTTGTCAGTCTCTTTGGATGTAATCCACCTATACATATCATAAAAACAATTATAAAGAAGTTAATTAAAAAATAAAAGATATACAATATTCATACGTATTAAATATAAAAGTATCATAATTACCTTAGAAGTGATCCAAGACGATAGATCACATCTCGTACTCCTTTCGTTGTACATCCATTGATAACCAAAGGTAAAATATGTTTCAAAAAGTTATGCAAGTCATGGGTCTTTAACCCAGATAAGCTCTTATCATCCATAGTAAGGATGTTTTGAAAAGATGCTCCATATCCTGTAGGAGTCTTAAAATGATGTATAAAATGTATTGCTAATTGAAATATGATACAAAGAGTGTGTGGAGGACTTCTCTAGATTGCGTTACTTATAATTACTCAAGATAGTTTGGATGCTTTTTTCGTAGACTTTCATGAATCCATGAGAGAGAGAGAGAGAGAGAAAGAGAGAGACTTCTTTCTTCCAGCTACCAGTATTGAACTTAAAGATGATGCCCTAGTGGCTAGAGACTTGTGCTTACCATATCAACAATCTGTGTTCACAGAAATATGATCAAACAATTTTAGACCTGAGAGTGCTTACGTCTCATCTTCACTCTTTAAGTGCTACAACGTTTGTCATTATGATTTATTGAAGTACCCATACTTGCATCAAGTAGAGCTTAAATGATGCCATAAGAGTATCAGAAACATTATCTTCAATCTTCCCAAGGTTGTCCTCATCCAACATTTGTCTATGCTAGTCTTCTCATGCAGCGTTTGCCTATTCAACACACTTCTAGCCTTGCGTAGAAAACGGTGTTGATCAACTTCTATTCAACTACAAACACTTTATTTCCAACCTTGCCAAGGATTTGCTCATTTGCAAGCACATAATCTCCAGAACACATATGCACTTGCCAAACATTTTGCGCATATACATTGCACATACGTTCATGCCACACAGACACATTACAATATCCACGCACATACATGAGCACTTTCCTACACTACAATATTCATGATCTATTTGCACTATTAAATATCACTACTTGAAGAATACTAACATTTAATGGTCGTTTATGATGCTCCAGATAGCTTGGAAGCATCTCGAAACTCTAGAAAACCTAAAAGTATCTATTTAGGTAATAATGTTACCTAAAGATTACCAAAAACCCTCTTTCCATGGTTTTAGGCATTGATACATCACACGGGGATTTCTATTTTGTCTTTCCCGTTCATGTTGGCATACCTATGTAAAGATACACAAAAGGGCATACCAAATATTCATAATCATGTGAAAAGGGTCTCATTTTGCATGTATTAACGAGATGGTATTGAGAAAATGATGAGAACCTATTCGAGGCTAGTCGCTTCTCTCCGTTTTAACTTCAGTATAACAATGTGACGAAAGGGTCGATAGCTTACACCAGTCATGAGAGTAACTCGTCATTAGCTATCGACCCTTGGAATTTAAGGATCGTACGTTTGAAAGGTTAAGGGCTATTTTTATGTTAATTCAGTGCTCTAAACATCATTTTGTTTTCTGAACTTCAACTTAAATTTAGCGTTGGGATAATTTCTACCCTTATTCTTTTCTCTCATTGTGAGTTTGACCACATTTGTGAAACCTTTGAAATTTGTGGAGTTCTCTTTCTGTGTGCTATGTACTTTTCCGTGTTCTACGTGTCTCTATAGAGCATCATGCACATCACCTAGAGCTCTGTTTCAGTAATGTGAAAGCATCATTGTGATGCTCTTGAAAACGGAAATCCACCATGGCACATCAGCATGTCAATACTTCATTTAGGCAAGATACTCTCTCCAAGGACTTGTAGGTCTTGAATCCAAGACCGCATCCTTCCCATGCTTGAAACTTAACCACCTAGTGAAGTGAACTGATTGTCTAAGAATGTATCATAACCTCCCCTAGAGACGAGAAAAATGACATGTGACTCCACTCAACCTGCTATTATATAGATTACTAGGCTAACAATGATCTCTAGAGCTAATTAGAGTTCGCATATGCATTTGAAATCTCCACCACTCCTTTAACACCTTGCACTAGAGTCTACTAGTGTTGGGTGTAATTGCCACTTGAGTTAAATCCCCAACTACTTGATTTTATATGAGTGGATGCTTCTAGAAGGCTATAGAGATTAATTATACAAAATAATCTCCCCAAGGCACTCATGGGGATTGAACCCAAGACATCTTCCTTCTCATCCTTAAGACTAACCACTATGATAAGTGAGTTACTTGTCTAATGCTCTAGAATCCTAATATTATCATTACTTGAGCTTTGCCAACTTAATTTATAGAAAAAACCCAAATTGAAACATTCAAAGGGGATCCTAGAATTTTTAAGACTCATCATCAATTAATGTGCCAAACTAATCAACTTTATTGATTATGGAAAACTGCACCAATGTGATTGGTAGTTATATGCTACCCTTCGGTATAAGAACATAAGAAGCGACATCCATATTTGTTTTCTTGCATACGAGCACTTCAAGAAATAGGGGGCGTAGCAACGCCCCCAATTGAAAAAAAAACAAGAATCATCGCTTATGCGATGCTAGCATCACATAATCGACAGTAGCGTTGCATAAGCGACGGTCCTAGTTTTGCATTTTCTTTTTTACGAGCCTTCGTGGCATAAGCGATGATAGCGATGCTAAAAGTGTGCATCGCAAATAGAGCCGCTAACTAGAGACGATATTTACGATGTTGGCAAGCTCGTTGCGACGTCTATGCGTCGCATAAGTGAGGTCCTGTGTTCCAGAGCATCGCATAACTGACGCTCTGGAATGTTACAAAAAAATTTTGATTTCTCCCGGCACATTTGTGCCGGGATTTGGACGAGAGAGAGAGGGAGAGAGAGAGAGAGAGAGAGAGAGAGAGAGAGAGAGAGAGAGAGAGAGAGAGAGAGAGAGAGAGAGAGAGAGAGAGAGAGAGAGAGAGAGAGAGAGAGAGAGAGCAAGGAATCATCATTGAAGCCAGGTATGCATGCACAGACACACTTAGACACACATACATATGCATATAGACACACACATATAGACACATAGACACACACACACACATACACATAGACACACACACATACCCACACATATACACACACATATACACACATACACACATAATGTTGCATACAAACACATATACATGCATACACACACACATATACATGCACACACACATATATGCATACACACACATATGCATACATAATGCATACACACACATATGCATACATAATGCACATGCAGACATACACATACATAATGCATACACACACATATGCATACATAATGCATACACACACATACACACACATATGCATATATACATGCATACACATACAGACATAGACACATACACATACACACACATAAACACATACAAACTCATAGACACACACACACATACACACACTCACATACACACATATACACATACACACATAATGATGCATACACACACATACACACACACACATACACACATACACACATACACACACATATATGCATACACACACATAGAGAGACATGCACACACATACACATACATGCATACATATGCATACATAATGCATATGCATATCCATACATACATACTTACACGCATACACACACATATGCATACATAATGCCCATGCAAACATACACATACATAATGCATATGCATACATACACATACATAATGCATACACACACATATGCATACACACACATATGCATACACACACATATGCATACATAATGCATACACACACATACACACACATATGCATACATACATGCATACACATACACACACATAGACACATACACACACATATACACGTACACACTCATAGACGCACACACATACACATACACACACACATACACACACACATATACACACACATACACACATAGACATATACACACATACACACATACACACATAATGATGCATACACACACATACACATGCATACACTCATACACACACATACACACATACACACATACACACATACACACATACACACATACACACATACACACATACACACATACACACATACACACATACACACATACACACCTACACACATACACACATACACACATACACACATACACACATACACACATACACACATACACACATACACACATACACACACATATATGCATACATACACATAGAGAGAAATACACACACATACACATACATGCATACATATGCATACTTAATGCATATGCATATGCATAAATACATACTTACATGCATACACACACATATGCATACATAATGCACATTCATACATACACATACTTAATGCATACACACACATACACACATATGCATACATAATGCACATGCATATGCATACATACATGCATACACATACACACATAGATACATACACACACATAGACACATACACACACATAGACACATACACACACATACACACACACACACACTCATAGATGCACAAACATACACATAGACACACACACATACACACACACACATATACACACACATACACACATAGACACATACACACATACACACATAATGATGCATACACACACAAACACATGCATACACACATACACAGACATACACACACACATACACACACATATACGCACATACATACACACACACATACACACATACACACACATATATGCATACACACACATATAGAGACATACACACACATACACATACATGCATACATAATGCATATGCATATGCATACATACATACTTACATGCATACACACATATGCATACATAATGCACATGCATACATACACATACTTAATGCATACACACACATATGCATACATAATGCATACACACACATACACACACATATGCATACATAATGCACATGCATATGCATACATAATGCACATGCATATGCATACATACATGCGTACAAATACACACATAGCACATACACACATAGATACATACACATGCATAAACACATACACACTCATAGATGCACACACATACACATAGACACACAACATGCATACACATACACACATAGACACATAGACACACATGGACACATACACACACATAAACACATACACACTCATAGACACATAGACACTTACACACACACATCCATACACATTTACACACACACACACACATACACATGCACATCGACACATATATATAGATACACACGTATATACACACATAGACACACACACATACACACATAGAAACACACACATACACACATAGACACACACACATACACACATAGACACACACACACATACATTTACACACAGACATAGACACACACACTTACACGCACACATCTGCACACATTTACACACACATACACATGCATATAGACACATATATATAGATACACACACATACGCACATACACACATACACACATACACACATACATGCATATGCATACATAATGCACATGCATAAGCATACATACATGCTTACATGCATACACACACATACACATGTACACACATACACATACACACATAGACACACACACACACACATACACACACACATACACACATACACACATACACACATACACACATACACACATACACACATACACACATACACACATACACACATACACACATACACACATACACACATACACACATACACACATACACACATACACACATACACACACATATATGCATACACACACATATACGCGTACACACTCACATAGAGAGACATACACACACATACACATACATGCATACATATGCATACATAATGCATATACATATGCATACATACATACTTACATGCATACACACACATATGCATTACATAATGAACATGCATATGCATAGATACATGCATACACATACACACACATAGAAACATACACAGACATACACACACATATGCATACACATACACACACATAGACATATACATACACATAGACACACACACACACATACACACAAATTTACACACACATACACATGCATACACACACATATACACAAACACACACACATACACACACGCACACGTACACATGCATATGCATACATACATGCTTACATGCATACACACATACACACAGATCCATACACTCACATATACACCATACGCATATACAGACATACATATATACATATATACACATATATATATTGATTTCTAAACCATTTTGTTTTATATGTTAGGTATTATGGATCCTAGTAGAGAGAGAAAGGTGAAATTCACTCTAATAAAAAGTCTTATGAGAGCAAGAGTTCTATCTGATACTCTAGGGGCCATCATGCATGATTACTCGGATATGTCAGATGATGAGCTGGATCAACGATCCAGATGCTTACCCAGTGATCAGAGGAGGGCTCTTCTGCAGCTCCACATGTAGGAAGACAGCTATCTGCTCATAGGTATGTTTTTTTTTCATAAACTTTTTTAATGATATTACAACACATATTTTTATTTATTTTTTCCTATCTATTTTAAGGACACCTATACCACCTCCAGATCATGATAGCAGAGTAGAGTTGCCTATGAGGACATGCATAGGCACCTTAGGACTAGAGTGCAATATAAAGCTAGAGGGGAACATTGTGTACATAGGGAATGGATTGGAGTTCAAGAGAAGAATGTTGGCATTATGCGACTCTTACCTGCACCTTGTCCACTTACTGTGGAAGTAAGTATAAATTTTACATATAAATTGAAATAAATATCTTATGTTTTATTTACATGATTTTTTATATTTTTGTAGTGAGCATGATGAGAGGGATAGAAAATACGTACTTAGTTCACTTGAGACAGAGTTTGGGACAGGATGGTCGCATAACTGGTGTCTAAAAGAGATGCGGACACTTATGGATCATCGTTGCGATAATGCAAGGTACGCACTGATTTTATGTATATATATGTGGATATGAGTATGTGTGTTTATGTATGTATGTATGTATATGAGAGAGAGAGAGAGAGAGAGAGAGAGAGAGAGAGAGAGAGAGAGAGAGAGAGAGAGAATAGTGAGACTAGATGTACAAATAAATGCATACACACACATATACATCATACATGCACATTTACACACATACATGCACATTTATACATACACACACATACATGCACATTTTTACACACACAAACACATGCATGCAGTTACACACATATAATGAATACACATAGACACATACACATACTCACATACACATACACATGCATAATCATATGTACACACACAGACTCATATAATCATATTTACATGCATATACACATATACACATGCATATGTACACACACATACACACAACACATGCATATGCACATATAGATACACGTACATACACAACACATGCATACACATAAATAAATAAATAAATCCTATTTCAAAAATCCTAATTTGACAAAAATAATTTTGATATTAGGGTTTTGAAACCCCTAATTTAAAAACTCTAATTCAACCTTTTAGCCATATGATTGAAGTATATGTACACATTGCATCTATTCCTCCGATGTCCTACTAGAGAGATGTCTCTCCTCCCAACCTTATGCCTCTATATATAGCTACTCGAATCAACGAGGATCATAATAGATATAAAGATATATACACATCATGTAGATATACGTACATAAATATAAAATGGAGTAAATATATTATGCATCACACATACATGCCTAAACACACACACACACACACACACACACACACACACACATATATATATATATATATATATAGATGCATACATATTTACATGTACACATTTACACATCACATATACATGCCTACATGCACACATAAATATATATATACATGCATACATATTTACATGTACATATTTACACATAGACACATATACATATATACATGTACACAATTATAAACACATGCATATATTACATGAATACATGAATATTTTACATAAATGCATATGCATATATACACATATGCATACTAACACATTTATACATATATCACAGACATGCACACACATACATATACATGAAATACATATATATGCATACTAACATATGTATACATATAATACACATTAATACACACACATATGCATACATACATGATAAAAATTTGATCCTCGAGGATAAAGCTATATATAAAATAATTAGGCATACCATTGAGCTTCATGTTCTAACTTAAAAGAACATGATTTCATCTCTCTAGTAGGATTCATCGTTATTCAAGTTAATAAAAAATCTATTATCTGATATCCATTCAGAAGCTTCAAGTTATTGATCGATAACTAGAGTAGAATTTACTATCTAATCTGCTCATATGTTTTCATTATTGCCATCATTTTGGTAAGACATCAATATAGTCTCATCTTCATTATCCTTATTGATTTCATTTATTTCTTCTATTGTTAAATGTGTGTTCTCATGAGTCACATCATCTATTGAT
>CM035416.1:195760116-195787616 GCA_020310875.1 Ceratopteris richardii | reverse complement strand
CCATAGCTCTATCATTCTACTCCCATTGTGCAAAGATTCATTGCCAATGTGGTTGTAATCATATATGAATCTATACATTTATCATCATTTACTTCTCTGTTTTGTTCTCTGCTATACTCACTTAGAGTAGTACCTTCAGAAGGTCATATCTTGAGTTATACTAAACGTTTTTCAGTGTTTCAACGTGCGTTGGATAGCTCTTACTATTTGGTTTCTGCCTAAGAATTTGCATGGTCATTGAATTAATAGTTTTGAAGAAATTGGGAATTTACTGCTCACTGGTCTATCTCTGCAGAGCCCCGAGAATGGAGGGCATGTTCCAGACTTTGTAAAATTTGTTCTCAGTGCTCAGTACATCATTTTAAGTGTTTTAACTTGGATTGGGAAGCTTACTAAGTTTATTTGGTATGCCCAAAAGGAATTTTTCAAATTCGTACCAAGTTGAGAGCACTGTTCATTTTTTCCAGCAGGTGTATGTCCAAAAATAGCAAGTTTTGGGAGCTAGTCATTTCGCAACTAGTCTGTCTTGACTTAAACTTTTGGGATACATGTTCCAAAGTACTTGGCTGATATTTTGGTGGATTTAGGAAGCTCAAAGGATCTATTAATCAACTCCGAAGTCTCAGTTGGCTGGTGTGAAGCTGGTTGTAGCTGCACCTACTCATCTTTGGATTGCATCCACCATCTCTCTTCACAGTGGTATCAGAGCATAGTCAAGCAACATGGGAGATGGATTTCCATCAACAATTGACAAATTGGATCGAAACAACTACCCGGCATGGTCTCTAAGGATGGAGGCTTACCTTCAAGGGAGGAATTTATATGGATTCATATCCGGAGATGAAGCAATGCCAACCATGAGGAACAAAGGGCAACCATCACATGAAGAAGTGGAAGGACTTTCGAATTGGTGTTCGAAGGATGCACTTGCAAGGTCCTATATTCTAAACTCAATCTCTGATTTTCTCTTACCCCGTGTCAAAGGATGCAAGAAATCAAGAGAGACCTGGAATGCACTTGCTTCTTTCTTTTCTTCCAACACTCGAGCAAGAAAGAACCAATTGTGGATGGAGTTCACAACAATGAAGAAAAGCCCGAAGCAAAATGTGACTGATTATGTCACAAAGATGAAGGAGATTTCCGACCAACTTGGAAGCATTGGAGAGGTAATTGAAGAGGAGCAAATCATTAGACAAATCATAAATGGAATCAAAGCAGACAACAAGTGGGAGTCATTCATAACAGCCATGGATTTATACATGGATATGCATGTACCTGACCTCAACACACTCATGGGCCAACTCTTCACTCATGAAGCAAACATTAGCAAAGGTGGTGAGTCCTCAAGAGGTAATCAAACTTCTGCCTTATATTCAGATAAAGCTAAGGTCAAGGACAAGTCAAAGGATAGGAAGAATGAAGATGAAGGTAGCTCTTTCCAAGCAAACTTTGCAGGTAGAGGAAGAGCTAGAGGAAGAGGCAGAGGTGGAAAGCAAGGTAGGGGGAGATTCCAATCATCTCAACCTTGCAACATATGTAGCTTATCTAACCATACTACTGAAGAATGTTTCAGGAATCCAAGGAACTCAAGAGGAAGAGGATTCAATAGAGGTGGCTATGGATCAAATAGAGGCAGATACAATGGAGGCTACAACAACAACAACTACTACAACAACAATTACAACAACAACAACTATCAAAGTGGCCATAGAGGAAGAAGAGACTACAATAACTATGCAGAGAACCAAAGTCAAGAAGATTCATTATTGATTATGAATCTATCAATGAAGAAGGGTAAGGATGATGATCACATATTTTACATTGATTCGGGATGCTCGAACCATGTAGCAGGAAATGTGGCTTTACTTTCTGATTTGGAAGATCCTCATAACAAGCATGAAGTGCAGACAAGAGATGACACAAGGCACTCAGTGGAGAAGATAGGTAATGTGAAGACATCATATGGGAATATGAACCTCTTAAGCAAAGTCTTGTATGTCCCTACAATTACCAAAAAATTAATAAGTGTTGGACAGATTGTTGAAAAAGGATTGCAGGTTAGATTCAACCGATTTGGAGCATGTGTTGAATACCCAAGGCAAGGCTGGCACAAAAGGCTTGCTCACATTGGTGAGAGGACACTCAAACAAATTTGCAGGGACCAAAGTGTACTTGGTTTGCCTAATATCACAAGGCAACACATGATTTATAAGTGTGAAGCTTGTCAACTCGGCAAGGCTCATAGACAACCTTTCAATAAGAAAGGATATATGTATCAAAATCCTTTGGATCTAGTGCACACGGATGTGTGGGGTCCAAAAAAGGAGCCATCTATATCAGGCTCAAGATATTATGTGTCTTTCATAGATGATTGTAGCAAGTGGACCATTCTGTTTTTCATGAAGCACAAGGATGAAGTGTTTAATTGCTTTAAGAAGTATATTGCTCTTGTTGAAAACCAAACAGGTAGGACTTTGAAAAGACTCAGATTAGATGGTGGAGGAGAATACTTCTCCTCTGAATTTGATGCCTTCTTGCATGAAAGAGGCATTAAAAGGGAAGTCACTACAAGGTATACACCCGAACTCAATGGTGTAGCACAGAGGAGGAACATAGCTATTGTCGAAGCTGGAAGGTCCATGCTCAACAAAAAGGGATCGCCAAACTACCTATGGGTAGAGGCTGTGTCTACAGCCACATATCTCATAAATCGACTTCCATCTAAGTCACTAGATGGAACCACTCCATATGAAGTGTGGAATGAAAGAAGACCTAGTCTAGAGCATTGTAAAATCTTTGGATGCTTAGCCTATGCTCACATTCCTTCTCAAGTAAGAGGGAAATTGGATCCTAAGGCAGAGAAGTGTGTATTCATTGGTTATGATCAAAACCAAAAAGGATATAGATTGTACAATCCAACCAATAAAGGATTTTTTGTGAGTAGAGATGTAATTTTTTATGAAAACAAATCATGGTTTGATGATGACAGGAAAGTGAAGCTGCTTTATGACTTGGATGCAGATTTTCCATCACTTCAATCAAAGAAGCCGAAGCAGATTGAAGAAAGTGACTCGGAGATTGACCTAGAAGACTTGCAAAGACTAAAGCTATGGAAGAACAAAGGTAAAGCAAAGATGCAGGATGCTACATATGGACCTGAGAGCTCACATCAACCACTTAGAAGGTCTTCAAGGGAGAAGAAGAAACCAGAGAGGTTTGGTTATGATACTTCTTTGGTCACGAAGCACTCAATCTACATTGCAAAGGATTCAACCAATGAAGAACCTACCACATTCGAAGAAGCACAAAGCAAGAAAGCTTGGAGAGATGCAATGGATGAAGAAATGGAAGCCTTGAAGGAGAATGACACTTGGGAGCTTGTACCTAACAAGCCATCTATGAAGGTAATTGGATCTCGATGGATATACAAAATCAAGAGGAATCGAGATGGAAGTATAAATAGGCACAAAGCAAGGTTAGTTGCTAAAGGGTTTGCTCAAACCCATGGAATTGATTATGAGGAGACTTTCTCTCCTGTTGCAAAAATGCCTACAATTAGGGTTCTCATTGGTCTTGTTGCATCTAGAAATTGGAAGCTCTATCAACTTGATGTAAAGAATGCTTTCTTGAATGGATGGATCTCTGAGGAAGTGTATATGGCACAACCTCCTGGATATGAGGATGCACATCATCCTAACTATGTATGCAAACTAAAGAAAGCTTTGTATGGATTGAAGCAAGCTCCAAGAGCTTGGAATTTCATATTGTTGACTTATTTGCAGGACCTCTTTGTTCATAAAGAGGCGAATACCTCTTTGTTCATAAAGAGGAATGGATCTGAAGTGATCTATTTATGTGTGTATGTTGATGATATTATTATCACAGGCAATGATCTTGAAGGAATCAAACAGGTAAAGAGTCAAATGAAGGAGGAGTTCAAAATAAGTGACTTCGGACCACTCACTTATTTTCTTGGATTGGAGTTGATCTACACAGATTCAGGTATATACATCACACAAAGGAAGTATGTCCATGACATGCTCGTCAAGTTCAAGATGGAAAATACCAAGTTTGCAGGTACACCTATGGAGCAAAATCATAAGCTTAGTGCTTATGAAGGAGAGCCAATTGAAGACATCACAAGCTATCAAAGCTTGGTTGGAAGTTTGAACTATGCAACACTCACAAAGGTGGATATATGCTATAGTGTTAGCATATTGAGTCAGTTTATGCATAAGCCGAGAAGACCACATATGGAAGCGGCCAAGAGAGTCCTCAAGTACCTAAAGGGGACCATGAATGAAGGTTTGTTTTATTCATATACTTCAGATATTGAGCTAAAGGTCTACTCAGATGCAGATTGGGCCGGATCTAGAGATGATAGAAGAAGCACATCCGGGTATATATCATTTGCAGGTTCAAAAATCATTTCTTGGTCATCGAAGAAGCAACCCATCGTGGCATTATCTTCTACCGAAGCCGAATATAGAGGTTTAGCTAATGCAACTCAAGAAATCATGTGCTTAAAGTCTTTGTACACAGATCTTGGACTTCATTCTTCAACACCTCACATTTTTGGTGACAACACAAGCTCACTACATCTAGCAGCTAATCTGGTATACCATGCTAGAACCAAGCATATTGAAGTCCACTACCATTATGTAAGGGAGAAACTAATGAGCAAGGATATTCAACTATCCTATGTCTCTACAGATATGCAATGTGCAGACATGTTGACTAAAGCTCTTGATGGTACAAAGTTAAGTAGATTCAAGTTGATGATTGGCTTGCAGGAAATCAAGGACAATTGAAGACTTATTTGGAGGCCAAGCATGTTAGGCTTGAGGGGGAGCTGTTGGTGCATTTTTCCCAAGCCTACATGCTTGATATGCTTGATATTATCCTCATTTGTAAGTCACATGAGTAGTCATGTGAACACCTCTTGTAAAAGAGTTCATTTTATCTCTTGTAAATGGAAAAAGAAAAAAGGAAAAGGATGGCTTACCTCATCCATGATGTAAAAGCAAACTCGTGGCTCTAACTACCTAAAACCATGAATTTTTGAGCTGAGGGAATATCTCCTAACTTTGGGGATCACTTTTAGGTGGAGCCATTCGAATTTGAATTCAAAACTCCCTCCAAGAATAGCTATAAAAAGAGCAAGAAGGAAGAGGCGATTAGCAAGCTTTGTACGTGACCACTTCATGTCATTTTGTAGAGATTGAAGAGATTACTCCATAGCTCTATCATTATACTCCCATTGTGCAAACATTCATTGCCAATGTGGTTGTAATCAAGTATGAATCTATACATTTATCATCATTTACTTCTCTCTTTTGTTCTCTGCTATACTTACTCAGAGCAGTACCTTCAAAAGGTCATATCTCGAGTTATACTAAACTTTTTTCAGTGTTTTAACGTGCGTTGGATAGCTCTTACTATCTAGTTTTTTCTTAAAAATTTGCATTGTCATTGGATTAATAGTTTTGAAGAAATCTGCAATTTACTGCTCAGTGGTCTGTCTCTGCAGAGCCCCGAGAATGGTGGGCATGTTCCAGACTTTGTTAAAATTTGTTCTCAGTGCTCAGTCCATCATTTGAAGTGTTTTAACTTGGATTGGGAAGCTTGTTAAGTCTATTTGCTATGCCCAAAAGGAATTTTTCAAATTCCTACCAGGTTGAGAGCACTGTTCATTTTTTCCAGCAGGTGTATGTCCAAAAATAGCAAGTTTTGGGAGCTAGTCATTTCGCAACTAGTTTGTCTTGACTTAAACTTCTGGGATACATGTTCCAAAGTACTTGGCTGATATTTTGGTGGATTTAGGAAGCTCAAAGGGTCTACTAATCAACTCTGAAGTCTCAGTTGGCTGGTGTGAAGCTGGTTGTAGCTGCACCTACTCTTCTTTGGATTGCATCCACAATCTCTCTTCACAATAAACACACACATGCATATGAATACAAACATGCATATGCATATACACATGCATATGCATACACATACACATGCATATAAATACACACATGCACATGCATATGCATGCATGTATGCATATGCATGCATGTATGCATATGAATGCATGTATGCATATGCATGCTTGTATGCATATGCATTCATGTATGCATATGCATGTATGCATATGCATTCATGTATGCATATGCATATGCATTCATGTATGCATATGCATATGTATATGCATTCATGCATGTATGCATATGCATGCTTGTATGCATATCCATTTATGTATGCATATGCATGCATGTATGCATATGCATACATGAATACATATGCATACATGAATGCATATGCATACATGAATGCATATGCATACAAGCATGCATATACTTACAAGCATGCATATGCATACAAGCATGCATATGCATACAAGCATGCATATGCATACAAGCATGCATATACATACATGAATGCATGTGCATACATGCATGCATGTGCATACATGCATGCATGTGCATACATGCATGCATGTGCATACATGCATGCATGTGCATACATGCATGCATGTGCATACAAGCATGCATATGCATACATGCATGAATGCATATGCATACATGAATGCATATGCATACAAGAATGCATATGCATATGAATACATGAATGCATATGAAAACATGCATATGCATACATGAATGCATAAATGAATGCATAAATGAATGTATATGCATACAAGCATGCATATGCATACATGAATGTATATGCATACATGCATGCATATGCATACATGCATGCATATGCATACATGCATGCATATGCATACATGCATGCATATGCATACATGAAGGCATATGCATACAAGCATTCATATGCATACATGCATGCATATGCATACATGAATGCATATGCATACAAGAATGCATATGCATACAAGCATGCATATGCATACATGCATGAATGCATACATGCATGAATGCACACATGAATGCATATGCATATGCATACATGAATGCATATGCATATGCATACATGAATGCATATGCATATGCATACATGAATGCATATGCATCCAAGCATGCATATGCATACATGAATGCATATGCATACATGAATGCATATGCATACATGAATGCATATGCATACATGAATGCATATGCATACAAGCATGCATATGCATACAAGCATGCATATGGATACATGAATGTATATGCATACATGCATGCATATGCATACAAGCATGCATATGCATACAAGCATGCATATGCATACAAGCATGCATATGCATACAAGCATGCATATGCATACATGCATGCATATGCATACATGAATGCATATGCATACAAGCATGCATATGCATACATGCATGCATATGCATACATGCATGCATATGCATACATGCATGCATATGCATACATGCATGCATATGCATACATAAATGCATATGCATACATGCATGAATGCATATGCATATGTATATGCATACATGAATGCATATACATACAAGAATGCATATGCATATGCATATATGAATGCATATGCATACAAGAATGCATATGCATATGCATACATGAATGTATATACATACAAGCATGCATATGCATACATGCATGCATATGCATACATGCATGCATATGCATACATAAATGCATATGCATACAAGCATGCATATGCATATGCATACATGAATGCATATGCATACATGCATGCATATACATACATAAATGCATATGCATACAAGCATGCATATGCATACAAGCATGCATATGCATACAAGCATGCATATGCATACAAGCATGCATATTCATACAAGCATGCATATGCATACAAGCATGCATATTCATACAAGCATGCATATACATACATGCATGCATATGAATACAAGCATGCATATGCATACACGCATGCATATGAATACAAGCATGTATATGCATACATACATGCATATGCATACATGCATGCATATGCATACATGAATGCATATGCATACATGAATGCATATGCATACATGAATGCATATGCGTACAAGCATGCATATCCATACAAGCATGCATATGCATACATGCATGCATGTGCATACATAAATGCATATGCATACAAGCATGCATATGCATACATGCATGAATGCATATGCATATGCATATGCATACATGCATGAATGCATATGCATATGCATATGCATACATGCATGAATGCATATGCATATGCATACATGCATGAATGCATATGCATATGCATACATGCATGAATGCATATGCATATGCATACATGAATGCATATGCATACAAGAATGCATATGCATATGCATACATGAATGCATATCCATACATGCATATGCATACATGAATGCATACATGAATGTATATGCATACAAGCATGCATATGCATACATGCATGCATATGCATACATGCATGCATATGCATACATGAATGCATATGCATACAAGCATGCATATGCATACATGCATGAATGCATACATGAATGCATATGCATATGCATACATGAATGCATATGCATATGCATACATGAATGCATATGCATCCAAGCATTCATATGCATACATGAATGCATATGCATACAAGCATGCATATGCATACATGCATGCATGTGCATACATAAATTCATATGCATACAAGCATGCATATGCATACATGCATGAATGCATATGCATATGCATACATGCATGAATGCATATGCATATGCATACATGAATGCATATGCATACAAGAATGCATATGCATATGCATACATGAATGCATATCCATACATGCATATGCATACATGAATGCATACATGAATGTATATGCATACATGCATGAATATGCATACATGCATGAATATGCATACATGCATGCATATGCATACATGAATGCATATGCATACATGCATGCATATGCATACATGCATGCATATGCATACATGCATGCATATGCATACATGAATGCATATGCATACAAGCATGCATAAGCATACATGCATGAATGCATACATGAATGCATATGCATATGCATACATGAATGCATATGCATATGCATACATGAATGCATATGCATATGCATACATGAATGCATATGCATATGCATACATGAATGCATATGCATACATGAATGCATATGCATATGCATACATGAATGCATATGTGTAATAAAGTAAGTCTATGATCCAAGGGTCTGGCCGGTTCAGACAGATCTGAAATCGGACACCGTTTGGTCATCCGTGTGTATGACCAAAGATCTCGAGTTTAGACTTACTAGGAGGTCTTGTGCTCTTGTGAACAAGTGAACCACTTAGCTTAGTGGTTAAGTCTCAAGGATGTGAAGGACGAGGTCTTGGGTTCAATCCCCATGAGGTACATGGGAAGAGTATTTTGCCCAAAGAGCTCTAGAGCCTTCTAGAAGCATCCACTGGACACTTGGCGCACATGTAGTTACATGGCTGACACTTGGCTGGTTAGTATCCACCTGCCCAAGAAGGTAGTCCCCTGGAGAGAGCTATATATAGAGGCATTTGGTTGGGAGGAGAGTCATCTCTCTAGTATGTGGTGGTCGTAATCCTTGTATTGTTGCAATATGCATATGCATACATGAATGCATATGCATACATGAATGCATATGCATACATGAATGCATATGCATACATGAATGCATATGCATACATGAATGCATATGCATACATGAATGCATATGCATCCAAGCATGCATATGCATCCAAGCATGCATATGCATCCAAGCATGCATATGCATCCAAGCATGCATATGCATACAAGCATGCATATGCATACAAGCATGCATATGCATACATGAATGTATATGCATACATGCATGCATATGCATACATGCATGCATATGCATACATAAATGCATATGCATACAAGCATGTATATTGCATACATGCACGCATATGAATACATGCATGCATATGCATACAGAAATGCATATGCATACAAGCATGCATATGAATACATGCATGCATATGCATACATAAATGCATATGAATACAAGCATGCATATGAATACAAGCATGCATATGCATACATGCATGAATGCATATGCATATGCATACATGCATGAATGCATATGCATATGCATATGCATATGCATACATGAATGCATAAGCATACAAGAATGCATATGTATATGCATACAAGAATGCATATGCATATGCATACAAGAATGCATATGCATACAAGAATGCATTGTATGCATATGCATATGCATACATGAATGCATATGCATACATGAATGTATATACATACAAGCATGCATATGCATACATGCATGAATATGCATACATGCATGCATATGCATACATGCATGCATATGCATACATGCATGCATATGCATACATAAATGCATATGCATACATAATTGCATATGCATACAAGCATGCATATGCATACATGCATATGCATACATGAATGTATATACATACAAGCATGCATTTGCATACATGCATGCATATGCATACATGCATGCATCATGCATATGCATACATGCATGCATATGCATACATGCATGAATGAATATGTATATGCATATGCATATGCATACATGAATGCATATGCATACATGAATGCATATGCATACATGAATGCATATGCATACAAGAATGCATATACATACAAGAATGCATATGCATACATGAATGCGTATGCATACAAGCATGCATATGCATACATGAATGCATATGCATACATGCATATGCATACATGCATATGCATACATGAATGTATATACATACAAGCATGCATATGCATACATGCATGCATATGCATACAAGCATGCACATGCATACATGCATGAATGCATATGCATATGCATACAAGAATGCATATACATACATGAATGCATGTTGGTGCAGACCAATCACCAATTGAAGGCTTGGAAGGTTAAAGAGTGAAGGAAGGATCAACTATTGAAGCTTGGAAGAAAGACATATTCAGAGGATAAGAGAAGTGTACACATATGTACATTAGTATAGTCATAGGTGACTTAGATCTTTGGTTGAGTAAGAATCTTGTACAAATTATCTATAAATACTTTGAGAAAAGTCGGGGCATGTATGAGAGCATATGTGACAATAGTTAGAAGCCAAGATTGAGGAAGTTAGAAGTCATGAGATAGAGAAAAAGTTAGTTGAGTTAGCTCTCATCACTCAGTTGTAAACTTTTCTGAGTAATTGAAAATCTTGCGCCCGATGTTTCTGCGTGTTCTCCTTCTACAGTAGATCAATTGTGAAATGCTTTTGTACAAGTCTAAGTTGGAAGGTGCTTGACCTCTGTACAAAGTTTTAGCTTCCAATTGCAATTAGGCTTAGAGAATTAAGTGCAGGAACATTCATATGTGAAGTGTGTTCACAGGTTCCTAAAACAGGTGCAGATTTCGAAGTTATTGTTTTGATCATTTCTCCCAGCACAGTTTAAAGTTTTGCATGAGTGAGGGCTTAATCTTTAAGTTGAAAGATAAGCTACTTATGGCTAGAAGCATTTTGTAAAACGGGTTCGACATTGTGAGAACCAAAGTTAAGAAGTTAGGGGTGTCAAATCGACTTCTCAGAAGTACAGATTTGGACATAGGTAACTTGTGAAGTAAATTTCTCAAGTTATACTAAGGCTTTTGAAGTAATTCAACTTGGAGGAGATGCGCAATCTCTAGGAGATGATTCATACAAAGTTTCATCAAAAACTTTACATGTTTGATAGGTCAATGTGGAGAAATAGTGCAGCAGACTTTTCTGTGTTTTATCTTTTTCACAGATTTTCTCAATTTTGATAATTTGGAGATTGGACCTCTAATTTAGTGAAGGTTTTGACTTACTCTTGGTATAGAGGTGCTCTAATCACAAGAGTAGGTTGTTCTTTTGGAGATTAACACTCTCCATCAGTGGTATCAGAGCAGGAGACATCAAAATCAAGGAAAGGAAGGTCCCGACTGCTGCAGATTCAAGAAGTTCAACATTTGAAGAACTAAGAAGTGAAAGCTTGGAGTCAAAAGCCTGAGGAGAAGACTACTCGACATCAAGAAAGGCAAAAGGAGTCTAATTCGAAGTAAAGGTACATACATTGTTTGTAAAGCTTGAAGATTTCAATACACAGGTGGATACAAGATGGGAGATGCTCTACAGATAGAGAAATTGGATAGGGAAAACTATCCTGCATGGTCAATGAGGATGGAAGCTCATCTTATGAGCAAAGATTTAATTGGTTACATCACAGGAGAAGAAGAGAAGCCAGAGTTCAGAGATCCTAGTGTTCCAACTAGGGAAGAGTTAGCAGATCTGAAAAATTGGATGAAGAAAGATGCTCAAGCTAGGAGCATTATCTATATGGGAGTCAATGATTACTTGTTACCTCATATTAGAGGTCTTGAAAGTGCAACTGACATATGGAATGCTTTGGAGGAGCATTTCCAGAACACTACAAAGTCAAGGAAGGCATCCTTATGGGCAGAGTTTACTACCTTCAAGAAGAAGGCCTCTCAATCCATCTCAGACTATGTAACAAGGATGAAAGATATTGCAGATGCTTTAGGAGCTGTTGATGAAGACATTGAGGAGGATAAATTGGTAAGGCAAATCCTTACAGGGTTGAGAGGTGATGACAAATGGAAGCCATTTATTTTGTCTACAGAACTATCACTTGACCATTTCACTCCTGATTTAAATCAATTGTTAGGTCATATGCTAACATTTGAGCAGGATGTTAAAGGAGATGGTGACAAGAGTACAGGACATGCAATGTACTCAAAGGACAAGAAGAAGAATAGCAAAGGAAAACAACAAGCAGGTGAAGATGAAGGAACAACTACTCAAGCCAACTTCCTAAGAGGAAGAGGAGGTGGCAAAGGTAGAGGAAGAGGCAGGAACAACAAAGATGGAGGCAAAGCTTGCTGGATTTGTGGTAAGACAAATCACTTAGCTAATGATTGTTGGCATAATAATTAGAATAATGGTGGATACAATCAAAATTATAATTCAAGAGGAAGAGGTGGCAGAAATCAAAGAGGTAATTATAGAGGTAGAGGTGGAAGGAATTACTTTGGAAGAAATGCAGGTAGAGGATTCCAAAGTCAACAATACAACAACACCTACTACAATTATGCTTCAGATCAAAAGGAAGATTCAACATTGATAATGAATGCAACTTGTGAAAGGCAGAGTGAAGATCAAAGAATCTTCTACATTGACTCAGGGTGTAGCAATCACCTGAGTGGTAACATATCTTTGATGACTGATTTGGAAAGTAAAGTTTTTAATCATGTTGTTCAAACAGGTGACAATACAAAGCACAATGTGAAGTCAATTGGATCAGTGAAGGCCAAGGATGGAAGCACCTTATTGAGTAAGGTTTTGTATGTTCCTACAATCCCTAAGAATTTGATAAGTGTAGGTCAAATTGTTGAAAAGGGATATGAAGTAAGGTTCACTAATGATGGAGTATATGTGGAAGACCCTAGCCAAGGGTATAAACAGATTGTTTCAGGGAAAAAGGAAGGAAGATTATTTACATTGAAGATTCAAGGCAACATTGGTCATGCTATGTTCACATATGGAGGTCATAAGATCTCTGAGTTAGATCTTTGGCACAAGAGGCTTGGACATTTCAATGAAAGAGGTATTAAAGATATGGTTAACAATGGTTCAGTGCTTGGATTGCCTAATGTTGCAGGTCAACATATGACATACAAATGTGAGGCATGTCAATTAGGTAAGGCTCATAAACATTCCTATTCCAAGCATGGTTTTATGTACTCAGAGAAGCTTGAGTTGGTACACACAGATGTGTGGGGACCATCAAAAGATTTCAGTATAAATGGATCAAGGTATTATGTGATTTATGTTGATGATGCTACTAGGTGGATCACTATCTATGTGATCAAAGATAAGTCAGAAGTGTTTAATACATTTAAACACTATCATGCATATGCAGAAAGAATTACAGGTCATAAGTTGAAAAGACTAAGGTCAGATGGAGGGGGAGAGTATTTCTCAAATGAGTTCAGTGATTACTTATGGAATGCAGGTATAAAAAGGGAAATTACTTGCAGATACTCTCCTCAACAAAATGGTGTTGCAGAAAGGAGAAATAGAACAATTGTTGAGTTTGCAAGATCCATGATGAAGGAGAAAAATTGCCCTAATTACTTGTGGGCTGAAGCTGTAAATACAGCCACTTATTTGGTCAATAGGCTACCATGTAAAGCCTTGCAGAGTATGACACCATATGAGGCTTGGTGGGGTAAAAGACCTACCTTGGATCATTGCAGAGTTTTTGGGTGTGTGGCATATGCATATGTGCCATCACAATTAAGGCACAAGTTGGAGCCTAAAGCTGAAAAGTATGTTTTCATTGGCTATGATGATAAGCAGATGGGCTATAGATTGTGGAGTCCATCAACAGAGCAATTTATGGTTTCTAAGGATGTTACATTTGATGAACAAAGCACTTGGTATGCAGGTACAATCAATATCAATACAGGTGATGAAGAAGAAGTGAGTCAAAGAAAAGGTAAATCAAAAGTTCAAATATTTGATGAGCAAGAGAATAATGAAGTGCAGGTTGAAGTGGAAGAGACACCAAGATTTGATCCTGAATGTGAAGAGCCAGAAACCTCAAGGAGTGGAGAACTCAGAAGGTCAACAAGAAATAGGTGGCAACCTACAAGGTGTAGTTATGATACTTCATTTCTAGCCACAAAAGATTATGCTTATATGGTGAATACAGATGAAGACCCTTCTACATATGAAGAGGCAAAAGGTAAGGAAAAATGGGAGAATGCTATGCAGGAGGAATATGATGCACTATTGGAGAATCAAACTTGGGATTTGGTTCCTAAACCAAATAGTCAGAAGATTATTGGATGCAAGTGGGTCTACAAGACAAAAAGGTTTGCAGATGGAAGTGTGTCTAGATACAAAGCTAGACTTGTTGTCAAAGGCTTTGCTCAAACATATGGTATTGATTATGATGAGACCTATAGTCCTGTGGCAAAGATGACAACCATAAGGACACTTATTGCTATTGCTGCATGTAAAGGTTGGAAGCTATGTCAACTTGATGTGAAAAATGCTTTTTTGAATGGTTACATTTCAGATGATGTATTCATGGAGCAACCTCAAGGGTTCAGAGATAAAAGGTATCCAGATCATGTGTGCAAGCTCAAGAGAGCTTTGTATGGCTTGAAGCAGGCCCCAAGGGCATGGAACTATAGACTTGTGAAGTTCCTAAAAGAACTTGGTTTTTAGGTGTCTAAAGCAGATAGTAGCTTGCTTGTCAAGGCAAGTGAAAATGGTTTCATATACATGTGCATATATGTTGATGATATAATTCTTACAGGTACAGATGAAGAAGGAATACAAAAGCTTAAGAGGCAAATGGAAAAGGAGTTCAAGATAAGTGACTTGGGAGACTTATCATACTTCTTGGGCATGGAGATTACATATACTCAACATGGAGTATTTGTGACCCAAGAAAGGTATTTGAAGAACTTGTTAATCAAGTTTAAAATGGATGATTGCAGGGTAGCACCTACACCAATGGAGGTGAATCACAAATTGAGTAAGTATGGAGGTGAAGAATTCAAGGACATGAGACAATATCAGAGTTTGGTTGGTAGTCTTATCTATGCTACTCTAACTAGACCTGATTTATCATATGCAGTAGGGGTTTTGTCTCAATTTATGCATTGCCCAAGGAAAGAACATTGGATTGCAGGACAAAGGGTGTTGAGGTACATTAAGGGTACACTCAATGAAGGTTTGTATTATGGGTTTACCTCAGATACAAATATCAAAGTTTATAGTGATGCAGATTGGGCAGGTAATCCAGATGATAGAAGATCAACCTATGGATACATGTGTTATGTGGGAGATAAGTTAATCTCATGGTGTTCTAAGAAGCAACATACAGTTGCTTTGTCTTCTACAGAAGCTGAGTATAAAGGCATGGTTGAAACTGCAAAGGAAGTGATTTGGCTCAAGACCTTGATGAAGAGTCTTGACATTATGCATGGGGTACCAATTATATATGGAGATAACATGAGTTCATTGTATTTAGCTGCTAATCCTGTTTTTCATGCCAGGACCAAACACATTGAGATTCAGTATCACTTTCTAAGAGAGAAGGTGATGGATAAAGAGATTGAAGTAATCCATACTTCAACAAAAGATCAGATAGCTGATATGCTTACAAAAGGCTTGGATGGACCAAAGTTACAAAGGTTCAAAGACATGGCAGGTATAAAGAAGATAGTGAAGACCTCAATTGATGATTGAGGGGGAGCTGTTGGTGCAGACCAATCACCAATTGAAGGCTTGGAAGGTTAAAGAGTGAAGGAAGGATCAACTATTGAAGCTTGGAAGAAAGACATATTCAGAGGATAAGAGAAGTGTACACATATGTACATTAGTATAGTCATAGGTGACTTAGATCTTTGGTTGAGTAAGAATCTTGTACAAATTATCTATAAATACTTTGAGAAAAGTCGGGGCATGTATGAGAGCATATGTGACAATAGTTAGAAGCCAAGATTGAGGAAGTTAGAAGTCATGAGATAGAGAAAAAGTTAGTTGAGTTAGCTCTCATCACTCAGTTGTAAACTTTTCTGAGTAATTGAAAATCTTGCGCCCGATGTTTCTGCGTGTTCTCCTTCTACAGTAGATCAATTGTGAAATGCTTTTGTACAAGTCTAAGTTGGAAGGTGCTTGACCTCTGTACAAAGTTTTAGCTTCCAATTGCAATTAGGCTTAGAGAATTAAGTGCAGGAACATTCATATGTGAAGTGTGTTCACAGGTTCCTAAAACAGGTGCAGATTTCGAAGTTATTGTTTTGATCATTTCTCCCAGCACAGTTTAAAGTTTTGCATGAGTGAGGGCTTAATCTTTAAGTTGAAAGATAAGCTACTTATGGCTAGAAGCATTTTGTAAAACGGGTTCGACATTGTGAGAACCAAAGTTAAGACGTTAGGGGTGTCAAATCGACTTCTCAGAAGTACAGATTTGGACATAGGTAACTTGTGAAGTAAATTTCTCAAGTTATACTAAGGCTTTTGAAGTAATTCAACTTGGAGGAGATGCACAATCTCTAGGAGATGATTCATACAAAGTTTCATCAAAAACTTTACATGTTTGATAGGTCAATGTGGAGAAATAGTGCAGCAGACTTTTCTGTGTTTTATCTTTTTCACAGATTTTCTCAATTTTGATAATTTGGAGATTGGACCTCTAATTTAGTGAAGGTTTTGACTTACTCTTGGTATAGAGGTGCTCTAATCACAAGAGTAGGTTGTTCTTTTGGAGATTAACACTCTCCATCAATGCATATGCATACAAGCATGCATATGCATACATGAATGCATATGCATACATGAATGCATATGCATACATGAATGCATATGCATACATGAATGCATATGCATACATGAATGCATATGCATACATGCATAGGCATACATGAATGTATATACATACATGCATGCATATGCATACATGCATGCATATGCATACATCAATGCATATGCATACATGCATGCATATGCATACAAGCATGCATATGCATACACGCATGCATATGCATGTATACATGCATGAATGCATACATGAATGCATATGCATATGCATACATGAATGCATATGCATACATGCATGCATATGCATACCTGAATGCATATGCATACAAGCATGCATATGCATACATGAATGCATATGCATACATGAATGCATATGCATACAAGCATGCATATGCATACATGCATGAATTCATACATGAATGCATATGCATACATGCATGCATATGCATACATGCATGCATATGCATACATGCATGCATATGCATACATGCATGCATATGCATACATGAATGGATATGCATACATGAATGCATATGCATACATGAATGCATATGCATACATGAATGCATATGCATACAAGCATGCATATGCATACATGCATGCATATGCATACATGCATGCATATGCATACATGCATGGATATGCATACATGAATGCATATGCATACACGCATGCATAGGCATACATGAATGTATATGCATACAAGCATGCATATATATACATTGGACGAGATGAGATCTTCACATTGCATCAGATGGGATCTCCAAGTACACCTTGGGGTGCGCATGATCATAACGAATCAAAGATATATCATATCCGTAATGGAGCTCCAATTATGGATGGGGCGAGAAAGTCAATTCGTCAGCGCATTCGACAACTCTGCTCCATCAAATTCGGTCATTCAATAATGTTAAAATGGACCGAACAGGATAGGGACTCTAAAAATCATATCACACAATGCATATATGAAGAGTACCGACCAGCACCTCGGAATCCTATTGTAAGTTTTGAATGGATTCAACATACGGTAGGCGAGGTAATGTCTCATCGACGATCGGAAGCTCGTGATGCTTTTAGAGCAGGCTTACCGAAGCCTGTATGGCTAGATGCCAAAGAATGGGAATCGATTCAGGATGAGCAGCAACATACTCCTGATCGATATCGGCAACAGAGAGATGCGGTGGCCACATGTTTAGATACGGTTGGAACGTCGCATTTAGGTAGCGGCGGATACGACAGTATGCACTACCAATTTGTAAGTATCATGTTAATTTTTGAAGTTGTTTGTGTTAAGCACATTATGTATGTTCATCTAACATTTTGCATATTTATTATAGGAGTTGGCAATGGGTCGTCCTCCGACGCGAAGTGAAGAATCATATGGATATCGACATGGACTGACTGCACTGTTACAAGACTTAGAGGGACGTGGTGCAATTGTCTCATGGGAGAATATTCTTGATTAGGTAAAGTTATATCTTGGTTTCCTGTTTTTAGTTGTTGTTTATAAATGTCATGTTAATTGGTCTTATTTTATACATATGTTTTGTTGCAGGATTGTAGGTGTAAACATTTTGATCAATGCCAGAATTTTGTATCACACTCGCATACGACAAGGATGTAACATTGTCACAATTTTGTACATTTTGTTACATTGCCACAATTTTGTATTACACTCCTATGTGGCAATGATGTACCATAATTTTGTATTCAATTCCTATATGGAAGTGCTTTGTCACATTTTGTATTCGATTCATATATAGAAGTGGTTTGCCACACTTTTGTACATTTTTCATTTATGGAATATACAACTTTCTGTACATGATTCATTGATCATTTTTGCTCATATATGTTTATGTTTTGGTTGCCATTAGAGTACATAACACATGTACTCAGTTGGGCAGAGTGTATTGTCTTTTGCTAGACAACATCATGCTACAACAAAAGACAACACATAAGAAGTCTATGGTTTGTCATCCATTATCTGTGGACTAAGTTCTATTGGAAGAGCATCTATTGGCACTAGTGCAAACTCTAAAATATTCTCTTCCGTGTAGTTTGCCGTATGAATGCAAAAAGCATTCTCTTTGAGATTCAGATAATCCTTAAGTACCCATCCTCCTAAGTGATGTTTACTCATCATACTCATGATGTAACACCAACTAAGAGTTTGTTATCCTAATAGGTTAGATATATCCCTATCTCCTGGAAACTCAAAAGAGAAGTATCATCAATCTATTCCCAGTCTAACTAATATCAATAACTAGATTATCTCATCTAGTCAAAGACCATAACTGAAAATAGCATAACTACTTCTCTCTAGATTTTACAAGTGAGACTCAATCTAACCATCATGATTAACTGATCTCCCTCTTGCCTTTGATAGAAGAGTGCCACTTCTATCTAGACAACCTAAAAGTGAGAAAGTGAAACTCTCTCTCTCTCTTTCTATACAATCTCTTCTAAGGGAAAGAGCTCTAGTAGTGGAACCTATTCCACTTTCCCTTTCCCTTTGAAAGAGATTCTGTTGAATCCATTTTCTCTACTCATCCATAGCTGAGAACATGCATATAAGTTCTCCATACTTTTCCTTCCAAAATAGTGGAGAATCATACTCCCATATGAAGGATAATTACATTGAAAAGTAGAGGAAATGAATTCCTTCTGAAATATAGACTAAGAGATGTTTTCAAAGCACCTCTTCTGTCTAAAGGAAAACATACTCTATTCTTCTCCTATGAAGAAATTATGTTTTCCTTTCCTTTTTTCTCTCTCAAAGAATAGGAGCTAAAGTGAGACCACTGAACTAAAGTGAGATCTATCATCGATCTCTAAGCTGATTCCCACTTTCTCCTTCCTTAAAAGAGAAACTCATGAATTTATTTAGTCCTCTCTTCCATAACTAATGCATAATCCTTCATTACACATATTCCTACGAAGATGGAGAATGGATCTCCCGTAACTAATGAAGGTGTATGTAGTGAAGAGTGGAGACAATAAATTCCTAATAAGGGTCAAAGCCCTCTACTAAATGGTCAGCAATGATATAGCTTGATACCGTAAACACATGTGTATCCATAATAAAGAATTATGTCTGCCAACCATACTCTATACATGGATCTATACGATCCAATCAAACTGATGGATTTATCCTTCCTGAAAAACTGAAAAATGAGTATGTGATACCAATGGTGATAAAATCACCTATCACATTCTCTACTAGAAGAATAAATCTTCCGCATACTGTGAAGGATAACTCCCAATCCTAGTAGGAGATGTCTACTAAAAGCTCTCCTCTCATCTAGTGAGACATGATGCCATGAATGATGAGTCATTTTCTTCCTAGCCATAGAAGAAGAGTGCTCAAAGGGAAGTCGTTTCCACCGTCCCATACCAGTGGAACCTTCTTCCAATTCATGTTGTCATACCTACACTAAACCGAATATATATTCCATACATATGTAATGGAATATGCAGGTGGACTCTAATGAATCCCATATCCTAGAATCATATCAGTGGACTCAAATGAGTCCCATGTCCTTGAGCTAGTTATTTTGGTTCTAGTCAACAATGTGACAATGGATATCCCCTTCTGTTCCAAACCAACTTGTTCCTAGGTACAAAGACTAAGTCTAGGTACCTCTCTGTAGATCCCGATATACATATATATGTATTGGGTACCCCAATTATTCCTGATTAAGGGATCTATGCTCTGAATCATAGAGCTAGTGCCATACCTCTGGCCTTCCTAACCATCACTTGAATCACATAAACACCCGTCGATGTTGTCTCATGAAACCCATCTCTGTGATCCCGTCTATTTGGTTTCCTTAGTAGTGTAGCAAAAGTGCTTCACTACTTGCTCAAGTGATGTATATCAGTGAAATTAGTGAATTTTTGGGTATTATATAACATGTGCAAAGAAATCGAAGTGAAATTACTCAAATCGCCTTCCCGGTTTGAAAGATATGGCTCCCGAAAGGTAGTCACCAAAAACTGTTCAGACTTTGCAGAGATGTTCAGACCTGCAAAAATACCTACTTTCCCAAATTTATTTTCATAAACTGAAAGTAGACCTTGTGCTCTTCGAAACGAGCCATAGCACATCCAATTTGGAGTTTCCTAGTCCAAGATATGGCCATTCCAAGCGGGACATGCCAAACTAGTGGACTGTTGGAGGGGCTGGAAAAAGTGTAAAAATGTGATTTTTGGGGTGCTCAAAAGCATTCTTCCATCATGCAAATCCTAAAATTCTCTCCATAATCTCAGAGAGTGGTATATGAAGATGCTTAGGCTTAGTTTCACCTTTCCAAATCCTCCCTTCGTGCATGCTAATTCGCTCCCCAAAAGAGGCCTAAATCAAGATTTTTACTTTCATGTAAAAACTTAAATGGGAGCTCTTAGCAAGCTTCTAATCCACTCTAAATGTGGATTTCTCTTGGATCTTATACAATAATCCATGAGAAGCCTCTTAAATGATCTCTTTTATTACTCCCAAAAGTGGAGTTTGGCAAAATTTAACATATAAATTTTTTCCTAAAAAGTGCGGGAAGGGGGTTTTTGAGGAAGTAAAATTCCTCCTTAACTTATTATTTTGATGAATCTAATGATTCTTCTAAGAATTCCATACACCATACTCTCAGTATATATACTTTTTCCCATCCATCCGTAGCTATCGCACCTCTTTTTCCCTCTTCCAAAATGGGAATTTCTCAAATTTAGGTGCTGAAATTTTTGTCAAACTGTGATAGAAGGGGGTCTTGTGGAGCTTCAAACTCCCATCATACTGAGGTATATTTTAGATTTCTTGATTGTATATGGAATTCCATATATCATACTATATGTATGCATGATTTATTTCATAAATTTATGAAAAAATCCACTTCATATCCCTTCCCCAAAACGGCTACTAGTCAAAAATAGCCCCTGAAATTTATGTGAAAAATCATGAAAAATGGCTATTTTGGAGGTGCTTAAAGCTTATGCTTGCTTGCGGTTTGAGGGAATTCATGTCTCAAGATGAGAATATGTATCTCATACTCTCCATACACATGATTTCCCCTCAAAAGATTTGGCCAAAGCCCATACTTTTCTTTGCCAGAAATTAAGTATTCCTCTAAATACTTCTAAAAAATTCAATGCGAAATTAAAGTTTACAAGTACCTGGAATGGAGTTCTCGATTTTCTTCCTCAAGTCATACCTCAAACATTCCTCTTTGTTTCGTTTCAGTTTGAGAAATTCGAGACTCGATCATATGCCCCTTCATAGAGAGGGAATTGTGGCATCTCCTTCTCTCATCCGTATGTGGGCATCTAATATGTAGGCCTCCAATGAAACAGAGCAGGGATGGCAGCCCAACATAGAATGAATAATATGGCTTCTCCAGACTTAGTATTCTTATGAAGAGCATGGTCGGTTGAGAGGCCCCTGCGCTGTGTTATGATGTAAATCATAGGACAAGAAAACATGCCTCTCATATGGTGTGTTGGCTAAGGCAGCATTCTCCCTTCCTTGTGATCTGGGTTCGATTCACATCTAGCGCAGTGCGTGAACACGGAGGCTCTGATACCAGTATTACATCTTTTAGTTTGCGATGGTCTTACATCTTCATGTTGTTGAGCTATCGAGCTGCTGACGGCCACACACACAAAGTTCGCCGTTCGAACCTCCCAGCCACGCCAAGCATAAACCTCTTATCTCTTAAGAGACATACCATACTCTCTCTATCTACCCAATATATATATAAGTGCATCCTTATGATGCCATGTGGAAAAATCCTTTCTATGACTTAAAGTGATATGACACTATCTATCTATCTATCTATCTATCTATCTATCTATCTATCTCTGTATCTATCGTTTTATCTATCTATCTATCTATCTATCTATCTATCTATCTATCTATCTATCTCTCTATCTATCTATCTATCTTTCTATCTATCTATCTATCTATCTATCTATCTATCTATCTATCTATCTATCTATCTATCTATCTATCTATCTATCTATCTATCTATCTATCTATCTATCTATCTATCTATCTATCTATCTATCTATCTATCTATCTATCTATCTATCTATCTATCTATCTATCTATCTATCTATCTATCTATCTATCTATCTATCTATCTATCTATCTATCTATCTATCTATCTATCTATCTATCTATTTGTCTGTCTATCTGTCTATGTATGTATGTATGTATGTATGTATCTATCTATCTATCTATCTATCTATCTATCTATCTATCTATCTATCTATCTATCTATCTATCTATCTATCTATCTATCTATCTATCTATCTATTTATCTATCTATCTATCTATCTATCTATCTATCTATCTATCTATCTATCTATCTATCTATCTATCTATCTGTTGGAGTTAGACGTCTGCGGAAGCATGCGAACAGCACAAGGAAGAAGAAGAAGCTTGGAGCACAACACACAATACTGAATGTATTACTAGAGAATGTACAAAGATAAGTAGCCCATTAGGGCAATAGGCGTATATACAAGCCGGGGGAAAAAAACCTCCTAAAGAGGGAAAAAAGTGCCCCGGCAGTCCTAGAGTGTTCACACACATCACTACCTAAATATATCAACAAATACCCCCTAGGAGTGATGCGGTGAACAAGGAGTTGGCACTCATGTATAAGGAAGTGCCAAGCTATGTGGAAATCACTCCACAAAAGGAAGTAAGCCCAAAGCTTTGCGAAAAGCTTCAAACTTCTCCCTAGGCAGAGCCTTCGTGAAAAGGTCTGCAATGTTCTCCTGCGTGGGCACATATGCCAAGCTGATCTCCCCAGCAGAGAACCTCTCCTTGACATAGTGATAATGCACCTCAATGTGCTTAGTGCGAGCATGGAACACAGGGTTCCTCGCAACTGCCAATGCGCTCTGACTATCAGTGAAGATGGTGGTGGCAGAAGACTGGCCAACATCCAAATCAGCCATAAGGCGTCTGAGCCACACACACTGAACAGTCGCTGTGAAAGCTGCCCTATACTCAGCCTCACAACTGGAAGTGGCCACAGTAGGCTGCTTCTTGCTCAACCAAGATATACATGAGCTACCAAGCATGAAGCAAAAACCACTGGTGGACACACGAGTGTCATAGCAACCAGCCCAATCTAAGTCAGAAAAAGCATGCAAATCCAGCGGTAGTGATCCCCCCTTGGGATAAAACAACCCAAGTAGCCGAGTACCACTCAAGTAGCGAAAGATGCGCTTAACCGCTTTCCAATGCGTGACTCCTGGGCAATGCATAAACCTGCTCATCTGTGAGATAGCAAACTGAATATCTGGCCGAGTAATGCATAAGTAAATCAAGCATCCAACAACCTGCTGATAGAGAACAGCATCAAATGCATCTCCAGCATCATGAAGACTCAATCGTAAACCTGTCTCCATAGGAGTGGCAATAGGCTTACAGTCTCCAAGGCCAAAACGCTGCAATAATGTGTCAATATATTTCGTTTGACACAAAGCCATTCCACCATCAACGTGCATAAACTGAATGCCCAAATAGTGATGCAAATGCCCCAAATCAGACATCTCAAATGAGGCGTGCAAATCAGCCTTAAAATCAGCAATATGTGTCTCAATAGGACCAGTGAGCAGCATGTCATCAACATAGACAACAATGATCAGAAGCACATCATTAGCACGCTTAACATATAAGGTGCTTTTAGTTGGACTGTTCTAAAAACCATGTGCAATCAGATAGGCATGTATCTTCTCATACCAAGCACGTGGTGCTTGCTTTAAACCATATAACGCCTTCTTTAACCTGCACACCTGGTTTTCATGCCCTTTTTGCACAAAGCCACGGGGCTGAAAAACATACACTTCTTCATGCAAGTCACCATTCAGAAATGCTGTTTTAATGTCCAACTGATGTACATTCCAACCATGATGGGCTGCAAGTGCACAAATGCTCCAAACAATAGTCATACGGCATGTAGGTGCAAAGGTCTCATCAAAATCAATGCCTCTTTCCTGCGCATAACCCTTTGCAACAAGCCTAGCCTTATACCTGTCAACTGTACCATCAGGTTTACGCTTCAGCTTGTATACCCACTTAGTGCCAATGGCCTTCTTGCCAAGAGGCAAGTCACATAAAGACCATGTACCATTCTTCATTATAGCATCATATTCAGATTGCATAGTAGCCATCCAATTTTCTGAATTTTGTGCTTCATCAAAAGAAACAGGCTCATTCTCATCACAGAGACTAGATGTAGCCATAGCATAGCAATCTGATGCAAAGGAGGCACTATGAGAGCCTAAACGAGTACGATATGACAAAGGTGCATCTAATTTGCTGTCACGCAAAGTCTGCACCAGCCATTTTGGCATAGTTTTTGCCTGCTCAATATCAGCTCTCTCATCAACAAGTGCATCATGTAAATCTGCATCAGAAATGGAATGATCTGCATCATCATATGAAACTTGCAAAGGTTGAGAAGTTGCCTCATTAGGACCAGCACTAGCCTGTCCACCTGTAAAAAGAGGCATCAAAGTATCATACATGTCTTTGGAGCTAACAGATGTCTCCTTAGTACATGAAAGCAATGGTTGAATAGCATCTTCCACAAAGACAACATCACGGCTAACCAGAATGCGTTTAGTCTGTGGATGATACAGACGATAGCCTTTACTTTCAGAACTGTACCCAACAAAAATACATTTTACTGCCTTATCATCCAATTTTCTGCGATGTTGTTCAGGCACAAATGCATATACCAAACAACCAAAAACACGCAGATGAGCAACAGATGGCTTGTTGTCATGCCAAGCCTCATATGGAGTGATAGACTGCAACGCTTTAGTGGGACACCTGTTCAGTACATATACTGCACACATGACAGCCTCAAGCCAGAAACTATGTGGTAAAGCCTGACTTTTGACCATGCACCTCGCCATCTCCATGAGTGACCTGTTCTTTCGTTCAGCAACTCCATTCTGTTGAGGTGTATACGGCACTGTACACTGGTGTTTTATCCCACGTTCAGCCAGAAATGCATTAAAATCTGAAGACATATATTCCCCCCCTCGATCAGAACGGAGGGTGCCCATTTTACATGCTGACAGATTTTCAGCCAAAACCAAAAACTGTTTGAAGCACATGAACACTTCGGACTTTGCTTTGAGTGGATATACCCATGCATGCCTGGAAAAATCATCAATGAAAGTCACGAAGTAAAGGTAATTTCCAAAAGAGGGTGTCTGCATAGGACCACAGACATCACTATGTACAAGCTGCAATTTTTGCGTAGCCCGAACTGAACCATCTTTTGGAAAGGAAGAATGCTGCATTTTGCCCAAAATACAGCCTTCACAAACTTGTTTTCTAGGTGCCTCAAGTTTGGGCAAAGAGGACACCGTTTCAGATTTCTGCAGGCGTAACAAACTAGCAAAATTCAGATGACCAAAGCGTGCATGCCAAAGCTTTGCATCTGACATAGCCTGAGAATCATGAACTGCACATGCCGAATCATTCACAGATCTTTCATAGTCTATGAGCTTATACAGCCCACGACATAAAATGCCAGAAGCAATAATCACATTGCCATTTGAGAGATCATGGACTGTACACCTGTCATCAACAAATTTCACAACCAAGCCAATCTTGGCTAATGCAAAAACTGATAACAGGTTCTTTTTTATCCCTGGCACAAATAAAGCATCTGACAAAGTGAAAGAACTACCATTAGCAGTAGTCAGAATGATCTTACCAACTCCTATAACAGGATAAGAGGAGTTATTGGCGCGTGTGACAGTATTCCCTGTAGGGGCAGGCTCGAGTGAAGAGAAGAAACTACGTTGCGAGGTAATATGTTTGGTCGCCCCACTGTCAAAGTACCAAACATTTGAGTCTACTGCAGACATGCACTGATCATGAGAAGATGGGTCAAAACTGTAGACAGTAGTAAACGCCCATTCTTCTTCTTGCACAAGATTTGCAGACTCTGTTTTTGGTGTAGAGGCCTCTGCAACAACCATTCCAGCCTCTTTCTTCTTTGCCTCTTTAGCAGCCAGTTTTGGACAGTTCTTTATAATATGATCATTTCCTTTACAGTACTTGCAGAACAATTTCTGCTTTTCTGATTTCTTCTCATCTTTATCCTGGTTCTTCGATTGTGCAGCATTTGCATATTTCTGCTTACTAGTAGAAGAGCTCCATTTTCCTTTGCCCTTCTGACTA
>CM035416.1:195725116-195737616 GCA_020310875.1 Ceratopteris richardii | reverse complement strand
TGAATGCATATGCATACATGAATGCATATGCATACATGAATGCATATGCATATGCATATGCATACATGAATGCATATGCATACATGAATGCATATGCATACATGAATGCATATGCATACATGAATGCATATGCATCCAAGCATGCATATGCATACAAGCATGCATATGCATACAAGCATGCATATGCATACAAGCATGCATATGCATACATGAATGTATATGCATACATGCATGCATATGCATACATGCATGCATATGCATACATGCATGCATATGCATACATGCATGCATATGCATACATAAATGCATATGCATACAAGCATGTATATTGCATACATGCACGCATATGAATACATGCATGCATATGAATACATGCATGCATATGCATACAGAAATGCATATGCATACAAGCATGCATATGAATACATGCATGCATATGCATACATAAATGCATATGAATACAAGCATGCATATGCATACATGCATGAATGCATATGCATATGCATATGCATATGCATATGCATATGCATATGCATACATGAATGCATAAGCATACAAGAATGCATATGTATATGCATACAAGAATGCATATGCATATGCATACAAGAATGCATATGCATACAAGAATGCATATGCATATGCATACATGAATGCATATGCATACATGAATGTATATACATACAAGCATGCATATGCATACATGCATGAATATGCATACATGCATGCATATGCATACATGCATGCATATGCATACATGCATGCATATGCATACATAAATGCATATGCATACATAATTGCATATGCATACAAGCATGCATATGCATACATGCATATGCATACATGAATGTATATACATACAAGCATGCATTTGCATACATGCATGCATATGCATACATGCATGAATGCATATGTATACATGAATGCATATGCATACATGAATGCATATGCATACATGAATGCATATGCATACAAGAATGCATATACATACAAGAATGCATATGCATACATGAATGCGTATGCATACAAGCATGCATATGCATACATGAATGCATATGCATACATGCATATGCATACATGCATATGCATACATGAATGTATATACATACAAGCATGCATATGCATACATGCATGCATATGCATACAAGCATGCACATGCATACATGCATGAATGCATATGCATATGCATACAAGAATGCATATACATACATGAATGCATGTTGGTGCAGACCAATCACCAATTGAAGGCTTGGAAGGTTAAAGAGTGAAGGAAGGATCAACTATTGAAGCTTGGAAGAAAGACATATTCAGAGGATAAGAGAAGTGTACACATATGTACATTAGTATAGTCATAGGTGACTTAGATCTTTGGCTGAGTAAGAATCTTGTACAAATTATCTATAAATACTTTGAGAAAAGTCGGGGCATGTATGAGAGCATATGTGACAATAGTTAGAATCCAAGATTGAGGAAGTTAGAAGTCATGAGATAGAGAAAAAGTTAGTTGAGTTAGCTCTCATCACTCAGTTGTAAACTTTTCTGAGTAATTGAAAATCTTGCGCCCGATGTTTCTGCGTGTTCTCCTTCTACAGTAGATCAATTGTGAAATGCTTTTGTACAAGTCTAAGTTGGAAGGTGCTTGACCTCTGTACAAAGTTTTAGCTTCCAATTGCAATCAGGCTTAGAGAATTAAGTGCAGGAACATTCATATGTGAAGTGTGTTCACAGGTTCCTAAAACAGGCGCAGATTTCGAAGTTATTGTTTTGATCATTTCTCCCAGCACAGTTTAAAGTTTTGCATGAGTGAGGGCTTAATCTTTAAGTTGAAAGATAAGCTACTTATGGCTAGAAGCATTTTGTAAAACGGGTTCGACATTGTGAGAACCAAAGTTAAGAAGTTAGGGGTGTCAAATCGACTTCTCAGAAGTACAGATTTGGGCATAGGTAACTTGTGAAGTAAATTTCTCAAGTTATACTAAGGCTTTTGAAGTAATTCAACTTGGAGGAGATGCGCAATCTCTAGGAGATGATTCATACAAAGTTTCATCAAAAACTTTACATGTTTGATAGGTCAATGTGGAGAAATAGTGCAGCAGACTTTTCTGTGTTTTATCTTTTTCACAGATTTTCTCAATTTTGATAATTTGGAGATTGGACCTCTAATTTAGTGAAGGTTTTGACTTACTCTTGGTATAGAGGTGCTCTAATCACAAGAGTAGGTTGTTCGTTTGGAGATTAACACTCTCCATCAGTGGTATCAGAGTAGGAGACATCAAAATCAAGGAAAGGAAGGTCCCGACTGCTGCAGATTCAAGAAGTTCAACATTTGAAGAACTAAGAAGTGAAAGCTTGGAGTCAAAAGCCTGAGGAGAAGACTACTCGACATCAAGAAAGGCAAAAGGAGTCTAATTCGAAGTAAAGGTACATACATTGTTTGTAAAGCTTGAAGATTTCAATACACAGGTGGATACAAGATGGGAGATGCTCTACAGATAGAGAAATTGGATAGGGAAAACTATCCTGCATGGTCAATGAGGATGGAAGCTCATCTTATGAGCAAAGATTTAATTGGTTACATCACAGGAGAAGAAGAGAAGCCAGAGTTCAGAGATCCTAGTGTTCCAACTAGGGAAGAGTTAGCAGATCTGAAAAATTGGATGAAGAAAGATGCTCAAGCTAGGAGCATTATCTATATGGGAGTCAATGATTACTTGTTACCTCATATTAGAGGTCTTGAAAGTGCAACTGACATATGGAATGCTTTGGAGGAGCATTTCCAGAACACTACAAAGTCAAGGAAGGCATCCTTATGGGCAGAGTTTACTACCTTCAAGAAGAAGGCCTCTCAATCCATCTCAGACTATGTAAGAAGGATGAAAGATATTGCAGATGCTTTAGGAGCTGTTGATGAAGACATTGAGGAGGATAAATTGGTAAGGCAAATCCTTACAGGGTTGAGAGGTGATGACAAATGGAAGCCATTTATTTTGTCTACAGAACTATCACTTGACCATTTCACTCCTGATTTAAATCAATTGTTAGGTCATATGCTAACATTTGAGCAGGATGTTAAAGGAGATGGTGACAAGAGTACAGGACATGCAATGTACTCAAAGGACAAGAAGAAGAATAGCAAAGGAAAACAACAAGCAGGTGAAGATGAAGGAACAACTACTCAAGCCAACTTCCTAAGAGGAAGAGGAGGTGGCAAAGGTAGAGGAAGAGGCAGGAACAACAAAGATGGAGGCAAAGCTTGCTGGATTTGTGGTAAGACAAATCACTTAGCTAATGATTGTTGGCATAATAATCAGAATAATGGTGGATACAATCAAAATTTTAATTCAAGAGGAAGAGGTGGCAGAAATCAAAGAGGTAATTACAGAGGTAGAGGTGGAAGGAATTACTTTGGAAGAAATGCAGGTAGAGGATTCCAAAGTCAACAATACAACAACACCTACTACAATTATGCTTCAGATCAAAAGGAAGATTCAACATTGATAATGAATGCAACTTGTGAAAGGCAGAGTGAAGATCAAAGAATCTTCTACATTGACTCAGGGTGTAGCAATCACCTGAGTGGTAACATATCTTTGATGACTGATTTGGAAAGTAAAGTTTTTAATCATGTTGTTCAAACAGGTGACAATACAAAGCACAATGTGAAGTCAATTGGATCAGTGAAGGCCAAGGATGGAAGCACCTTATTGAGTAAGGTTTTGTATGTTCCTACAATCCCTAAGAATTTGATAAGTGTAGGTCAAATTGTTGAAAAGGGATATGAAGTAAGGTTCACTAATGATGGAGTATATGTGGAAGACCCTAGCCAAGGGTATAAACAGATTGTTTCAGGGAAAAAGGAAGGAAGATTATTTACATTGAAGATTCAAGGCAACATTGGTCATGCTATGTTCACATATGGAGGTCATAAGATCTCTGAGTTAGATCTTTGGCACAAGAGGCTTGGACATTTCAATGAAAGAGGTATTAAAGATATGGTTAACAATGGTTTAGTGCTTGGATTGCCTAATGTTGCAGGTCAACATATGACATACAAATGTGAGGCATGTCAATTAGGTAAGGCTCATAAACATTCCTATTCCAAGCATGGTTTTATGTACTCAGAGAAGCTTGAGTTGGTACACACAGATGTGTGGGGACCATCAAAAGATTTCAGTATAAATGGATCAAGGTATTATGTGATTTATGTTGATGATGCTACTAGGTGGATCACTATCTATGTGATCAAAGATAAGTCAGAAGTGTTTAATACATTTAAACACTATCATGCATATGCAGAAAGAATTACAGGTCATAAGTTGAAAAGACTAAGGTCAGATGGAGGGGGAGAGTATTTCTCAAATGAGTTCAGTGATTACTTATGGAATGCAGGTATAAAAAGGGAAATTACTTGCAGGTACTCTCCTCAACAAAATGGTGTTGCAGAAAGGAGAAATAGAACAATTGTTGAGTTTGCAAGATCCATGATGAAGGAGAAAAATTGCCCTAATTACTTGTGGGCTGAAGCTGTAAATACAGCCACTTATTTGGTCAATAGGCTACCATGTAAAGCCTTGCAGAGTATGACACCATATGAGGCTTGGTGGGGTAAAAGACCTACCTTGGATCATTGCAGAGTTTTTGGGTGTGTGGCATATGCATATGTGCCATCACAATTAAGGCACAAGTTGGAGCCTAAAGCTGAAAAGTATGTTTTCATTGGCTATGATGATAAGCAGATGGGCTATAGATTGTGGAGTCCATCAACAAAGCAATTTATGGTTTCTAAGGATGTTACATTTGATGAACAAAGCACTTGGTATGCAGGTACAATCAATATCAATACAGGTGATGAAGAAGAAGTGAGTCAAAGAAAAGGTAAATCAAAAGTTCAAATATTTGAAGAGCAAGAGAATAATGAAGTGCAGGTTGAAGTGGAAGAGACACCAAGATTTGATCCTGAATGTGAAGAGCCAGAAACCTCAAGGAGTGGAGAACTCAGAAGGTCAACAAGAAATAGGTGGCAACCTACAAGGTATAGTTATGATACTTCATTTCTAGCCACAAAAGATTATGCTTATATGGTGAATACAGATGAAGACCCTTCTACATATGAAGAGGCAAAAGGTAAGGAAAAATGGGAGAATGCTATGCAGGAGGAATATGATGCACTATTGGAGAATCAAACTTGGGATTTGGTTCCTAAACCAAATAGTCAGAAGATTATTGGATGTGTTGGTGCAAACAAGCCTTAACACTTGGCTTTGCTTTGTGCCTTTGAAGACCCAACATGAAGATTGGACTATTGAACCCTTGGAAAGCATAAAAGTTTGGACCCTTGGATGATACATTCACAAGAGTCAATAATCATGTGAACCTAGTCTTATTGATTCTTACCTTTATCTCATGTAAAAGTCCATGTGACTTTATCAACATTGTAATCATACCTACTAGACTAGAGTCGTGGAAAAATTAGATGATCTAGTTGAGGGAATATCTCCCTAAGTCTAGTAGAGAGAATCAAGGGAACTTTAATTTGAATTCAAATTCAAATTCATTCAAAACTCCTATAAAAGTCAATGTAAAAGTCGCAGGTTAGATTACACTCTTCCCGAGGCTAATCCAAGCATATTTGTGAGAGTGTGAGAGCTACTATCTAGCCTACACCTCTGAGTACCATTGGGCATCATTCTACATGCCAATGGGAATGTACATTTGATAGTATCAATACATATACTCATAGTGTTTACTCTGTTTTTTCTCTGAGTGACTACCTCCAAGTCTGTCAACTTCAACAGGACATATCTCAAGATCTACTGAACCAAATTTGATGATCGAGGGCTCATTGGAACCAGCTCAAAGCATTCTACAACACTACAAAATTTCAAGTCAATCTATTCAGCCAATTGAGAGAAATCGCTGTCGAAGTGATCACTGGTATATTTCTGTGTGATTCCTAAAAAGTCGGGGGTGTCCCTGATTTTTGCTAAACATCATGCTCAGTGTATAGTTTATCATTTGGAGTGATTTAACTTGCTAATGATAGCTTGTTAAGTTAATTTAATACTCTCAGAAGGAATTAGATCAATTGTAAGTGTGCTGGACACACTGAGCTTAGGACTGAGCAGGTGTCATTACAGGAATAGCAAGTTTTTGGACTTATGAAGGTTCAAACTTATCTGTTTTGATTTGATCATTACTCAATCACTTTGTAAAGCACATATATAGTTTCTTGGTGTCATTTGGAAGCTCAAGGAGTCTCCTAACCATATCTGAAGAAAAGAAAGGGCAGGTGTGAAGCAGGTCTAGCAGCACCACCTTGATCTTCTGATTGTACCCAGCCATCACATCCAACAATGGTATCAGAGCAAACAAGGTAATCATGGGTGATGGTTTCCCTTCCTTTATTGACAAATTGGATAGGAATAACTACCAGGCATGGTCATTAAGAATGAAGACTTATCTACAAGGGAGAAGCTTGTATGGATACATATCAGGAGATGAGGAGTTGCCCTCATTCAAAACCAGAGGCCTACCTACAAAGGATGAGCATGAGAGACTTAATCAATGGTGTGCTAAAGATGCTTTGGCAAGGTCATATCTTCTAAACTCTATCTCTGATTTTCTTCTACCTCATGTTAGGAACTGTAAGACTTCCCAAGAGACTTGGGAAACCTTGTCAACATACTTCTCATCAAGCACAAGGGCCAGAAAGAATCAGCTATGGATTGAGTTTACAACTCTTAGGAAACAATCAAAACAATGTGTTTCAGATTTTGTCACCAAAGTCAAAGATATAGCAGATCAACTTGCAAGTGTTGGAGAAGAGATTGAAGAAGAGCAAATTGTTAGACAAGTGATCAATGGACTCAAAGCAGATGACAAGTGGGAGAGCTTTACCACTGCAATGGACTTGTACATGGACATTCAAGCACCTGATCTAACAACTTTGATTGGACAACTCTTTACACATGAAGCCAAGATCACAAAGAATGGAGAGCAATCAAAAGGTAACAATCCCTCTGCCCTATATACAGATAAGAAGTCTAAAGATAAGGGTAAAAGCAAGAAGGTTGATGATGAAGGATCCACCTCCCAAGCAAACTATGCAGGGAGAGGTAGATCATCTAGAGGTAGGGGCAGAGGAGGTAAGTCAGGTAGGGGGAGACCCTATAATCAATCTCCATGCAATATTTGTGGCTTGTCTAATCATACTACAGATGAATGCTACAAAAACTACAAGAACCAAAGAGGAAGAGGTCACCAAAGAGGAGGATACTCCCAAGGCAGAGGCAGGTTCAATCAATCTCAAGGCTACCATGGCTACAACAATAATTACAACAATAATTACAACAATAGCTACAATCACAATGGCAATTATCAAGGAGGATATAGGAACAGAAAGGATTACAACAATTATGCAGAGGATCAAGATGATTCCTTGTTGATTATGAACATGACATCTAAATCAGGTATCAATGATGATCATTTGTTCTATATTGACTCAGGTTGCTCTAACCATGTAGCTGGGAATGTTGCCTTACTCTCTGATTTGGAAGAACCTAAAGGCAAGCACCAAGTGCAGACAGGTGATGACACTAAACACTCAGTGGTTAAAGTAGGTAATGTCAAAACAAGTGATGGTAATCAGAATTTGCTAAGCAGAGTATTGTATGTCCCAACAATCACCAAGAATCTGATGAGTGTAGGTCAGATTGTTGAAAAAGGTCTACAGGTCAGGTTCACTCAACATGGTGCATTTGTGGAGGATCCAAGACATGGATTCAGAAGGATAGCCAAGGGAGAGAAGTCAGGTAGACTATTTACCTTTGAACTTGAGGATACTAAAAATATTGCCTTGTACAACTATAGGGACCAAACCCTATCAGAATTGGAGATGTGGCACAAGAGATTGGGTCACATTGGAGAGAGAACCATAAAGCAGATGAGCAGAGATCAATGTGTGCTTGGGATACCTAATGTATCCAAGCAACACATGATATACAAGTGTGGGGCTTGTCAATTTGGTAAGTCACACAGGTTGCCATATACCAAGAAAGGATTTATGCATGAAGATTACTTGGAATTGGTGCATACAGATGTTTGGGGACCAAGCAAGGAGCCATCCATATCTGGATCAAGGTACTATGTATCTTTTATAGATGATTATAGCAGATGGACTGTCTTGTACTTCATGAAACATAAAGATGAAGTATTTAATTGCTTCAAAAGGTATCTTGCATTAGTAGAGAATCAAACAGGTAGACATTTGAAGAGATTAAGGTCTGATGGTGGTGGAGAATACTTCTCCAATGATTTTGAAGAATTCTTGCAGGAAAGAGGCATCAAGAGGGAGATTACCACAAGGTACTCACCTGAACAAAATGGGGTAGCTGAAAGAAGAAATAGACTCATTGTGGAGACAGCTAGGTCTATGCTTAATGAGAAGAAACTACCAAACTATCTTTGGGCAGAGAGTGTATCTACTGCCACATACTTAATTAACAGGTTGCCATCAAAGACACTTGATGGAATGACACCCTATGAGGCTTGGCATGGTAAGAGACCATCTCTGGATCATTGCAAGATCTTTGGGTGTGTTGCATATGTGCATATTCCCTCACAGGTAAGGGGAAAGCTAGACCCTAAGGCTGAAAAGTGTATCTTTATTGGTTATGATTTGAATCAGAAAGGATACAGGTTCTATAATCCCTCAAACAAAGGCTTCAAGGTAAGCAGAGATGTCATCTTTGATGAAAATGATTCATGGTATGATAATGAGTGCAGGAAAGTGAGTTTACCTTATGATATGGAAGAAGACTTTCCGAAGCTTGTCAGGCAAGAACCAACTCAGAATGAAGACACAAGCTCAGATGATGAAGACACCATCAACATTGAAGAGTTCAAAGCTTGGAAATCAAAAGGGAAGATGAAGATGAAGCAACTTGAAGACAATCCAGAATCCTCAACACAAGCTATGAGGAGATCTTCAAGGGAAAAGAAGAAACCTATTAGGTATGGATATGATACTTCACTTGTAACCAAGCACTCTGTATATCTTGCAAAGGATATCTTAAGTGAAGAACCAGGTACATTTGAGGAAGCTATTACTAAACCAGAATGGAAGGAAGCAATGGATGAAGAAATGGAGGCTCTCAAGGAGAGTGATACTTGGGACTTGGTACCCAAGAAGGACTCCATGAAGGTGATAGGATCCAGATGGATCTACAAACTCAAAAGGAACTCAGATGGTTCAATAAGCAGGTACAAAGCTAGGTTGGTGGCCAAGGGTTTTGCACAAACCCAAGGCATTGATTATGAGGAGACATTTTCTCCTGTGGCAAAGATGCCAACTATCAGAATTATGGTGAGTGTAGCTGCATCCAAGAATTGGAACATGTACCAATTGGATGTGAAGAATGCATTCTTGAATGGATGGATATCTGAAGAGGTCTACATGTCACAACCACCTGGCTATGAGGATCCCAATAAGGTAAATCATGTTTGCAAATTGAAGAAAGCTCTGTATGGATTGAAGCAGGCACCTAGAGCATGGAACTATAGGTTGACAACCTATCTCTTGGATCAAGGATTTGTGATGAGTAAAGCAGATACTTCATTGTTTATAAAGAAGAACAATTCAGAGGTAATATACTTGTGTGTCTATGTTGATGACATCATTATTACAGGAAATGATGTTCAAGGAATTAGACACATCAAAGGTCAAATGATGAAGGAATTCAAGATCAATGATCTTGGATTATTGAAGTACTTCCTAGGACTTGAATTGATCTACACAAATTCAGGTATATACATTACTCAGAAGAAGTACATTCAGGACATGGTCAAGAAGTTTAACTTGCAGGAAGCTAAAGTCTCAAACATTCCTATGGAGGTCAACCACAAACTCAGTGCACATGAAGGAGAAGAACTCAAGGATATCACAGGTTACCAAAGTTTGGTAGGTAGTCTTAATTATGCTACCTTAACTAGGATTGATATCTCATATGGTGTTAGTGTACTTAGCCAATTTATGCATAAGCCAAGAGTACCACATTTGGAGGCAGCCAAGAAGATAGTAAAGTACCTAAAGGGAACACAAAATCATGGTTTGTATTATCCATATTCATCAGACATTGACATCAAGGTATACTCAGATGCAGATTGGGCAGGTTGCAAGGATGACAGGAGGAGTACATCTGGTTACATATGCTTTGCAGGTGATAAACCAATTTCTTGGTCATCCAAGAAACAACCCACAGTGGCTCTATCATCTACTGAGGCAGAGTACAGAGGGCTAGCCAATGCCACTCAAGAAGCAATATGGTTGAAGTTACTCTATTCAGAATTGGGCCTATACACAAGGCCACCTATCATATTTGGTGATAACACAAGTTCACTCCATCTAGCTGCTAATCCTGTGTATCATGCTAGGACAAAACACATAGAGGTGCATTACCACTATGTGAGGGAGAAACTACTTAGCAAGGAAATCCAATTGTCTTATGTGTCCACTAATATTCAATGTGCAGATTTGCTTACAAAAGCTCTGGATGGGAGCAAGCTATGCAAGTTTAAATCCATGATTGGATTACAGGATATCATTGAAGACTAAATATGAAGACTCAAGCAAGTGTTTGGCTTGAGGGGGAGCTGTTGGTGCAAACAAGCCTTAACACTTGGCTTTGCTTTGTGCCTTTGAAGACCCAACATGAAGATTGGACTATTGAACCCTTGGAAAGCATAAAAGTTTGGACCCTTGGATGATACATTCACAAGAGTCAATAATCATGTGAACCTAGTCTTATTGATTCTTACCTTTATCTCATGTAAAAGTCCATGTGACTTTATCAACATTGTAATCATACCTACTAGACTAGAGTCGTGGAAAAATTAGATGATCTAGTTGAGGGAATATCTCCCTAAGTCTAGTAGAGAGAATCAAGGGAACTTTAATTTGAATTCAAATTCAAATTCATTCAAAACTCCTATAAAAGTCAATGTAAAAGTCGCGGGTTAGATTACACTCTTCCCGAGGCTAATCCAAGCATATTTGTGAGAGTGTGAGAGCTACTATCTAGCCTACACCTCTGAGTACCATTGGGCATCATTCTACATGCCAATGGGAATGTACATTTGATAGTATCAATACATATACTCATAGTGTTTACTCTGTTTTTTCTCTGAGTGACTACCTCCAAGTCTGTCAACTTCAACAGGACATATCTCAAGATCTACTGAACCAAATTTGATGATCGAGGGCTCATTGGAACCAGCTCAAAGCATTCTACAACACTACAAAATTGCAAGTCAATCTATTCAGCCGATTGAGAGAACTCGCTGTCGAAGTGATCACTGGTATATTTCTGTGTGATTCCTAAAAAGTCGGGGGTGTCCCTGATTTTTGCTAAACATCATGCTCAGTGTATAGTTTATCATTTGGAGTGATTTAACTTGCTAATGATAGCTTGTTAAGTTAATTTAATACTCTCAGAAGGAATTAGATCAATTGTAAGTGTGCTGGACACACTGAGCTTAGGACTGAGCAGGTGTCATTACAGGAATAGCAAGTTTTTGGACTTATGAAGGTTCAAACTTATCTGTTTTGATTTGATCATTACTCAATCACTTTGTAAAGCACATATATAGTTTCTTGGTGTCATTTGGAAGCTCAAGGAGTCTCCTAACCATATCTGAAGAAAAGAAAGGGCAGGTGTGAAGCAGGTCTAGCAGCACCACCTTGATCTTCTGATTGTACCCAGCCATCACATCCAACAGGATGCAAGTGGGTCTACAAGACAAAAAGGTTTGCAGATGGAAGTGTGTCTAGATACAAAGCTAGACTTGTTGTCAAAGGCTTTGCTCAAACATATGGTATTGATTATGATGAGACCTATAGTCCTGTGGCAAAGATGACAACCATAAGGACACTTATTGCTATTGCTGCATGTAAAGGTTGGAAGCTATGTCAACTTGATGTGAAAAATGCTTTTTTGAATGGTTACATTTCAGATGATGTATTCATGGAGCAACCTCAAGGGTTCAGAGATAAAAGGTATCCAGATCATGTGTGCAAGCTCAAGAGAGCTTTGTATGGCTTGAAGCAGGCCCCAAGGGCATGGAACTATAGACTTGTGAAGTTCCTAAAAGAACTTGGTTTTCAGGTGTCTAAAGCAGATAGTAGCTTGCTTATCAAGGCAAGTGAAAATGGTTTCATATACATGTGCATATATGTTGATGATATAATTCTTACAGGTACAGATGAAGAAGGAATACAAAAGCTTAAGAGGCAAATGGAAAAGGAGTTCAAGATAAGTGACTTGGGAGACTTATCATACTTCTTGGGCATGGAGATTACATATACTCAACATGGAGTATTTGTGACCCAAGAAAGGTATTTGAAGAACTTGTTAATCAAGTTTAAAATGGATGATTGCAGGGTAGCACCTACACCAATGGAGGTGAATCACAAATTGAGTAAGTATGGAGGTGAAGAATTCAAGGAC